>VDFB02098732.1:0-22557 GCA_007258455.2 Sequoia sempervirens
CTTTGAATAGGTGTGATTTTATTTAGATCAACATAGCCTTGTTGTGATAGGAGTTGAACCAACTAGGGAGGAATGATTGGTTGAATCCTTATTTATCTTTTCAGACAACCCTTGAGAGTGTTGTCGGAGGATTCTCAAGTGACTTTGTTGGCTCTGTGGTCTTCTAGGATTCTTCTTTGTTCTCTTCTTTCTCTTCTTCTTCTTCTTCTTCTTCTTTTTTGGAGGTGTCTTCCTTTTTCTTGTTTTTCTTTTCATCCTCCTTTTTATCTTAATCATCCTTCTTATCATTATTCTTTTCATCTTTACCTTCTTCTTCTCCATTTTTATTTTCTTCACTTTCATTTCTAGTATCCTTATTCTATTTTTCATGTTGATCTTTAGCATTATCATTTACATAATTCTTATTTTGATCTCATTATTTTCTTTGGTTGTGTTTTTAGTGTCTTCCAAAGGAGTGGATATCTCTAGAGGGGCATGCGTATCATCAACTGTATTCCCTAGGACATCCAAATGTGGATTCACATCTATAGAATAAGCATTTACCTCTTCTACTACTACTTCTTGAAAAATAGGTAGATTGGATATGGGAAGAATATTTTCCTCTTCATCAGTAAATTTATCTTTACCAAGCTCCTTGATTTGAGTTGTATCGGATGCAAGATAAGAAATCATCCCATATTGCAGTGCCATGTCTATCACTATGTCAAAAGTTTCTTGTTTCAAATTTTATGTGTTGTCCTTCTTTTTGGTCATAAGAATGGTAACTCTTTGTTTCACCTTGAACTATTGTGTGTATGCTTCTAGTAGGGTGGCCTTATCATCCTCAAATAAAGAGGATCCAATCTTGTTGAAGGCATCAATTTTAATCTTGTTTTCTGCTTTGACAGCTTTATGTCTTTTTTCACTAGAGCTTTCCATACAACATTAGTTACCTTCTCCTTCATGTTATACATATTTTCATCCATAATGATCATATACCAAGCAATAGCTTCTATAATAGTTTTGATGCAGGAGCATCTAGGGTGTAAGACCAATCTTGCATCACCCAAAAAAAATGTTGTTTCTTTTCAATAAGGGCTAAATTTGGTAGGGTTACTATTTTAGTATGCATTTATGCACAATTGGACACAAAATATTACACACACCTCTAGAATGGTAAATTGAAGCCAATGGCGAAGAAATCACTTCAATACCATTTGTCATTTGAGAGATATTAAAATTTTAATTTTCAAAAATCCTAGTAAAATCTTTGGGGTCAATTTTGAGGCACTTAGAAGCTTCGGATGGGCCTAATAAATTAGTGGAAAATAAAAGTAATTGGCCTTAATATTTTCTCGAGACCTTTCCGAAAAGGTATTATAATTGAAAATCTGACATGCAGATCAAAAGTTATGACCCTGTGAAGTTGTAATACCAAAATTAATAAAATTTCAAAATATCTTCCTGAGGAAGTTACATTTTCTAGAAGATTCTAGGGCGGTTACACTTTCTAGAAGATTCTAGGGAAATTACACCTTCCAAATAAAGGATGTAAAGGGGGACTACAAAGAAAAAAGGCCAAAGTAGAGTAGATGGTGGCTCCAATTTGCAGATTTGCAAATTTATGTAATCAGAAAGACCATGTGATGGAAAATATAATGTTGTAATTTCATTTTCATTTCAGTGATAATAGAAAATATTTTCTTTCCTTCTTGCATTTTGTTTGTGCCATTATCTGTTGTTTTTGTGAGTTTTAGATTGTAAGGGGAGTACCCTTCATCAAGCTTTTTGATCTTTATCATCAACTTCATCATATAATTTTGTAGTGGCTTCTAATAAGCCATCATGTTCTAACATATTGTTAACCAAGGATTCCAATTGTATAGGTGGATGGGCTCTTAACAGAGGAGTCTCAGGCTTCTTCTTCTCAGGCCTTGATGTGCCTTCATCTATTTTATTTCCTCTTTCCTCTTGTGCATATGAATTTTGAAAGCTTCTTTCTCCTTTTTCATCTCCTCTTCTTCAAATGAATCCACAAGATTGACTCTGGCCTTTTTTGATTTAGTACTAGCCTCTTGTGAGGTACCTTCACCATTGGTAGAGATACTGCTTCTTCTTTTTCTTTTCAAATTTTCTACTTCCTCTAAACCAATTTTAATTTCTTCTTCCACAACATCACTCAAGTTCCAATCTCTAGATGCTTTATGTTTCTTTCTTCTTTTGAAGGTAGTAGGAGGTGCTACCGGAGGTACATTCTTCCTCTTTGAGGTCTGGGTACTTGGTTTAGATGGTGTAGGTACATCAACTATAGTTGGATCATTGGAGTCCACCTTCCCTTTAATGGAAGCTATGGTAGTAGGTTTTGGCATTGCATAGGTGGGGGTGGAAGTTGATCTTCCTAATCTACGTGGTTCAGAGGAATCACCAACTGCCTCAACTTCTTTAGGTTTCCTTTCTACACAACTTCCCTCAATCTGTCAACATCTTCTTTCAAGAATCCATGCATTCCAAAGAGTTGTTCAACTTGTATGTTCATCCTTTTTTTTCTAGTAGGTGTTGAAGTCTCCAAGTATACTTCAGTAGATTTCTCCTCATATGTGTCCTATCTAGGTAGAGAGGGGTCCTTAGGGTTGTTTAACAATATTTCTATGTATCTCTCAGCCTCTTTCTTATCAATTTCATATCCTAGAGGTTCAATACATATTATTCTGGGTTCTACCGCTTCTATTATGCATTCATCAATGGAGACAAGAAAGGCTATGTCATTTGCATACTTGTCCACTAAAATATTAGGAATTATTTATCTCATACATGTTCCTTTGGAATACAGAGAAAAATGCAATCAATGCATCAACTTGTGCATTGTAGTCTCCAATGTTGTGTAAATAGTCAAAAATTTGGTGTGCAACTGGTCTGCTTCTATCCCATGTAATGTTCTTACTTCCAAGTAGCTCTCTCATAAAGTAGAAAATCAAGAAAACAATCAATGTTCCATAGTTGAAAGCATATTTATTTGTTTTGGTTTGATGCAAGTTCTCCAAAAGTTTTTGCAAAAGAAAATCACACAAATCATAATCTTTCCCATTTATCACCATGTCATGAACAACATATATTGCAGTTACAGATACTGAGTTTTCTCTGTTTTAGAAATAGATTTTGAGACCAATAATGATATATGCATACTTCACTATAGGATTGATGATTGGTTTGGTGGTTAGTGCCCTCTTGTCAAATGTGGCATCAGTTAGCTATATAACTACATCATTCTTTATAGACTTCAACACAGGTACAGTCCAGTATCACACAATCTACTCACAGCCTTAATTGCATCTTTTGAAATCAATCCGGGCATATCATTCCACATGAATTTTTCATGCATTCTACTCATGGCTATCTTCACATACTTTGCATCCAAATCACTGCTAAAGTTAGGAGACCAATTCTAAATTTCTAGCTTCTTTAGCACTAGGTTTCTATATTCTAGTTTCGCCAAAAAATTGTCTCTAGTTAACTCATTAGGACATAAATCCTTGAGCACTTGATGATCATACTCTTCCAATTTGCAACATATATAGATTCTTTTGTCTTTAGTGGGAAAAACCTTAATTGGGATCTTTGAAAATGCATCGTTGGGGTCATTCTCAAAAGCTTTCCATAAAAACCTCTTAAAATTTGGTCTAGGTCTTTAAGTAAGCTCAACTACAGTCAATGTAGCCATTACAACCTCAATTTTATCTTCAAATACCCATAAAATCACTTCTAATATAAACTTACAAAGAATAGATAGCAGTAAATACCTTTTTGGTGCTCAACAAGAACTAGGGTTTGAACCAATTCACTTAAGATTGCCTTTAATCACTCCTCAATTCATTTTGATTTCTTTCAAATGTGTAAAAGTGATTTAAAAATTGACTAGGGACTTCACTTTATAAACTGTTGATCTGCCCTAATTTCGCATTTAATACCTCAAATTCCCAAAATATGGAAAGAACTTCATTAAAACACTGTAAACCCTAAAAGGCTCCACAATATTTTAGATTTACATATTTTCTATCAAAATCTTTTCCAAAATCTTAAACATACCAATCTGCACCATATACCTTTGTGTCACGTCTTGACACCTCATGATACTAGGGGAATAGATTTTCTTGTTACTACAATATCTACACTAGATGTAGGTATAGATGCATTTGATTCATTGATCCTTGTTCCTAGGTTCTCCTTTTTCTTCCAAATCTTCTCCACTTCTTTCTTGACTTCAGTAGGTTCAAATTTCTTCACTGAATTATCCCTTTGCTCTAGATTAGTCTTCCTTCTATTCTTGCTTCTGCACAATCTTGAAATGTGTCTAGGATTGTTGCAATTGTAGCATACAACATTTTTCAGCCCAAACTAACTTCTATTCATTCTTGATCTGCACTAGTTAGCCTTATTTCCAATACATTGCATGTGTAACAGTACCCTTTAAAGACTTGGAACATTATACTAGTATTGAATCTATTCATCATTTGACTTCTATAGTTAGTAGCTCTATGTCCAAATTTCTTGCATGCAAAACATTGTCTAGAAAAGGATTCAACATTATGATTTATTCTACTTCTACATTCTACAGCCTTATGTCTAAATTTATTGCATGAAAAATAAATACCATTGAAAGATGGGTACCTTTGAGAATTTTGTTTTCTAATAGGAGGTCTTCCATTATTGCTTCTTTGATTCTTGAACTTCCTATCACTTCATTGAGTCTAATTTTGATTATTAACCTTGTTAGGTGTCTGATTTGTCTTTGAACTTTTTCCTTCTTCAAGTCCTAATCTACCTTTATCCTTAGAAGGTTTCTGAATTGCAATTAATTCATCAAGCATTGTAGTACTTGTTTTGAATATTTCCTCATGAGTTCTTGCTTTCTCCAAATCAAATCCTAGGGATACCACTTCTTGTTCAAGCTTTGTACATTCATCATACTTGCTTTGTATCTTAACATTCATACAATCCTTCATTCTCCTTTTTTCTTCCACTTGCACTTTTAGTCTGATGATGTCTTTATTTTCCTTCTTCAATTGTTCATTAACTTCTCTATGCCTTTCTTTGGACTTCTTGATTTGTTCTCTCAACTTTTTGATGCTTTCATTTTCTTCTCCTAGGCTTTCCTTCAAATTTTTGTTCTCACTTTCAACTTTGTCAAGATCTTCAAGAGCAACTTTAAGTTCTTCTTTTTCAAACATGCAGTCATCTTCTTCATATTCAATTACAGAAATTTCTTCTGGAGGAATAGGATACCTTTTATCAACCATGTGTTCAAACTCCAAGATCTTCCTCAAGTTGTTAGACTTTTCAAAAGGAACTAAGCTCTGATACCAATTGTTGAACACCCCGAATACTGAGAGGGGGGGTGAATTAGTATTCTATTAAACCATTTAATCATAATCCAACCAATTATCAAAACATATTTAACTACAACTATGAATGAGTACATGAAGGAAATAATAACACCACATAACACATGAACACCAAGATTTTTATGTGGAAAACCCAAAAAGGGAAAAACCATGGTGAGGATTAACTCACAATATATTATGACTAGTTATAATATATTACAGGGCTCACTGCCAAGACTCATTGTCCTTAAAAGGCTCACAACCTAAAAATAGATACAAGAAAATAATGGCTACATGACCAAGGTGTGAACTAATGTAAGATGCACCTTGCGCGAAATTCAATTCCAATAAATTTTTGAAAACAAAATACTACTCTGCTTTGTAGTCGTTTAGCATACATAGCAATTCTGCCCTTATTTTGATTTCACACGTATAAATTTGCAAGTTTACAGAAAATCAAATCTCGCACGTGCACTTCTTCACCCTCTCATCATTATGCAACTCAAGAATATTCCACATATATACCTTATTACATCTGCATACATCATTTAGGTCGGCCTAATTAGATGTAGCCTCATTTCAATTCAAAAACATTTTGTTGGCTTCATACATGGAAACAAAACTTCTTCATGCTAAAAAAAATTGTGAAAAACTTGAATTAAGGTCAACACAGATCTAAAATAGATCCCCTTAACATCCACAATACATATTAATCTTCATAGCACAACTTCAAGCATTAGGTCAGCTGGAGATTAGACTTAATCACAAAATAATCCAATCCACCCAACATCGATCATCTATGTAATCATATAAGCACACGCCATCTAGAATATATGTAGTGTTGACACCTATAAATATTCCCCCAAAATTGTAGAGTCTAAAACCAAACACCGGAGGAATGCGACCAGATAACTCTTATAAACTTGTACTGTATAAGCCAAAATATAGTTTGTCAAACTTCTATCATATGTAACTTTCAGCCAAATTGACCAAAATTGCTGAAATCTTGAACACATATTTATTTAGCAATCTCAAGCAACATACTATAACCGCATAAGTCGATCTTATAACATGAGTGAATCTGGACCAAATTACCGAATCAAAGTGACACAAAAACTATTTACCAGATCAGACAAATTGTCAACAAACATTGTTGGCATCAATGATAACACATCAAAGGGTTCCTTCTTCATTCTTTCAATAGTTATCTCTATCACTATACCTAACAAATATAAAAATACATTATATTCTAACATACAATAAAGCTTCTATACCCCAAAGTAGCATTTTTTTTCCGTAAGACAAGGACTTTGTTTCTACACACATTGTCCCCACCCTCTTGTTATTCTAAAAAATCAACAAGAGGATCCTCTCACCATTCCAAGAATTTTTACTATAACTACATAGATATAATCTAGGCTCATTTATACCTTTTCTTTCCAATTTTCTATCTCCTAGTCTTAGATTTAAGTTCACAATCCTATTTCCAAATTTTCTTTTCTCAAATCTATGTTTTTAGTTATTAATATTCTTATCTCCCATGTGATTGAAATGGGTTATATTTTGGTTATTTTATGCAATTTTCAATATATATTTTTACCTAATTTAATCAAACACTTAGAAAGAAAGAACTAATTTTATTTCTTTGTTTTTGTGATCTTAATACTTTTTCATTTCCACTTCTAATTTATACCTTTATATTATCATTGTATATACTTACCTGTATTAATATTTCCTTAATTCTTTTTCTCCTAACTCTGAGATCTTCTACCATAGATCATGCATATCATTCTCCTTATATTTATACCAATCCTTTTCACCTAAATTATTTCCCTAGTCTATCTCCTAATCACTCTTCTTTGATGACTCACATATTTTCCTTATTCAACCAAGAAAATTTTCCTACTTCTCATATTCTAATTACTTATACCCAACACCATGATTCCTTGACCTCACTTAAGAATTATACATGTATAGTTACTTCACCATCCACGTCACCTACTCATAAGTGCATCTCCTTACCCAAAAATAAGATGATAAATCTCTTACTATTCTTACCATTGGCTAGTTTAATTCTTATTAATACTCAATAAATGATGAATATTATACCATTATTGAATATAACTCTATAAAATCTATTATTAAGTCTTCCCAAATTGATGATACACCTACCTTAGATCATGTCTCTTATACTTCTTTCCATGATATATCCTCTCTTCAACTTTATTCTTGTTTATCTTTTTCCTCACTCATTCTCCTCTCTATAAAACATTTCCCATTAAGATAGATCTAACTCATGTTTCTCAACTACCTTTTACTATTCCTTGCACTATGTCACCATATATTTCTCTTATTTCTACTATAACTACTATAACACTTGAAACAATATTTATTTATTATGAATATATCCACCTCTTTCACCTAAAATTCCTTCTTATAATTCTCCACCCTTTCATTATACTTATTATATCTTACATTTCTCCTTATCACCTTGCAATCTCTTCTTTCACCATGTCCTTTCTTTCTTATGATTCATCCTCTCTTTCTAATCCTAGCGAAGCAACACCCTTATTTTACCTCCTAAACCACATGAACCATTCCTTCCTTCCTACTTCATCATATCAACTCCAAAAAATACTAACCATGATATTAAACCTCTTCTACCCTCTCCTCTAAAACACATTGAACGTAAAGTTCACAAGGAATACAAGGAAAATAATACAGAAAAAAATTATATTATGAAGAATATTTGAATGTTTCTCTTCTTGAAAAACAATCATGGTTATATGAATGGCATGTCTTATTATTTCTTCTCTAAATTTATGGTATTATCTAATGAAAAATTTAAATAATTGTATATTCCTCTATACCTTTGATGAATGAACTATGTTGTACAAAATATCATAAGATATTATTTTATTTTAAATTAAAAGATAGTTATTGAGTTGCACATATTACTTTATCCTTCTTTTCATATGACTCAAAGTATGTTTATCGAAAATTCTCCATCTCTAGTGTACACACGTTTAACTTTATGAGGAACTATACTCTTACATCTTCTTGTAACTATGCCATTAAAAACAAGCTTCAAGTACCTAACATAAAACCTAGAGAGATCTCTAAGATGATGTATAACCTTTCACTATCTCGTTCTCCTCCTAAAAATATTATGGATTTTTCTCCTATCTTAGAAATAGTAGTAAGAGGATATTCTTCTTCCTCCCCCTTTCTTACATAGATACTAATATTTAAGAAATTAAAAAGACCTATCCATTCCACTTGTAGTATCTTGTATAATTCCTATTCTAATTGTAGTTTGTAGTGCTCCTCATACTATTCTTATTATGGTTTATAGTACTCTTGGTTATTACACTATTATTCATAAACATGATACTTCATAGTGCTCTTGGTTATTACACTATTATTCATAAACATGATACTTCTTGAAAAAAGAAAAAAATCAACCCCAAATTCACTTCCATTTACTAATAGAAATATTTCTTGTACACCTCACATTACCACCAAGAACCCTAAATAATATAGTCTCATTAAGAAATTAAAGTCTACCCAAGCTAAGATAGATCTTTGGGATTTACTTCAAATATATCCTTCCAATGGATATTGTAAGGAAGTTAAGGTACTCGAACAAATTCCTACACTAACCTTGAGAGAAAAGTAATGTATTTTTTTTCAAATCTTTACAATAGTTATATAAATTAAATATAAATATCATACATACCACAACATAGTGATGTACCTGGGGAAATTGTTGTTTTGTGGAGCTTGTTCAAAATTTGGAGTTAATATTTTTGTCACTTTTCCTTGTACGATTTCCCCCCAAATTAATTAATGGGGAAGTATAGGAATTCACTATATTTTTTATAAATATTTTTCTGCAAATTCCTATTATAATTCTATTAAAAATAATAATTTGTAACTACCTAAAATAATAAGTTTTATTTGCTATGAAATGAATACCAATAGTCACACAATGTGAAGTTGGATTTCACACATCAAGGCACACATGAAAGAAGAAAAAAATTCATGGTTATGAGAAAATAGACACAACCAAGCACATGGATATGTATCGCTAGTTTTGGTGTGTAACACACAACAACACATGAGGAAATTTTGAGTGCAGTTTGAAGTTGTACTCTACAACTTATTGTTGTAGCTTATTTGTAATGTGTGTATAACTAGCAATTTAATAAAATTGGACTAATGTGATTTGTGAATGTATCCAATGTAACACCCTACCTTGTAACCCTATAGGACAACTCAAACACAACGAAAGCGTAAGATTTTTTTTTTAGAAGTGTAATTAATAACAAGCAAAGTGAACAACACTTAATGCATACATCCTCTAAGGTACATGACAACTCTTACATTGGAATCCCATAACTTACAAAAGTGAACTAACCATAGCATATAAAATTAAACTGATGATATAAATAACATAGATTTAGAAGTGTAGACATCTAAATTTGGACACTTAATTTATCCAAATTCATCCCCTTTCATCTTATTTTCGTTAATTAAGTAATACTACTATTATTTAATTAATAACTTTAATTCTGCCAAATCCCTAAAGTATTTAATCAATAATACCTTATCTCTTTAATCCTCTTTTCATCAAATGAATTAAATAAATATCACATTTATTTAATCCCTCCTCATGTCACATCCTCCATCATTTTTATCTTATCTTAATCCTTCTAATCTCATCATTAGGATGTGCACATGCCTAATTTCTTGATTAGGAGGTGTCACATCCTCCAACTTTTGCAAGTTGGCCTCTAATATTTCTTAGCCACCTAACCTTCCTCTAACCCCTCATCAACTTGTCTAATCACCCCCTTTAGTCAACTCTTCCCATCCCCCAAGGAATTTTTAATTCCTTTTGTCTTCCCAAAGTCCTTTGAGGAATTTTTAATTCCACTCTCATCTTTCAAGGAATATTAAATTCCTTTTCTCTTCCCCATGTCCTTTATGACATGTGTCTTTGGTCAACCTTATTAAAGGCTTTCTCCTTTTGGGCAAGGCACTCCACTTCCCCATGTGAATTTTTAATTCACCCTTTAATCCCCCAATGCACTCAAAAGGAATTTTTAATTCCTTCACTTCTTCCCACATGTCCTCTCTTTTTTATTCTTTCCCTCTTCCTTGAGGATATTTGAGGAATTTTAATTCCTGCATGTCCCTCTCACCCATGGGGACAAGTACCTCCTTTATGAGGAGATCTTGTCCAATCCCAAGGTACTTTGTACCCCCTCCATGTCATGTACCATCCTTCCACCTCATGTCCACTTCACCTTTTAGGGCTATATCACATGCCACATGTCAAGATGTGAGGGGTTGTGAGTTATCAACTCACCTTGGCCCTACATCTTGATCATTGGTGGCTCAATCTTGGCTATCCATTTCCCTAGAGATTTCCAAAATCTCTATAAATACCCTCTCTTTTCTCTCATTTGTGGGAGATCATTTTGCTAGCCAAACTCTTGCAATTTTGTTTCTCAATCTGCATTTAGCCATTTGCATCCATTTTGTCCAACTATCTTGCATCTTACACTTCACATCTTGCATCTACTTGCCATCAAGGAGCATACATCTCATCCACAATCGAAGGGCCAACCAAAGAACAACTCTACAAGGTTCAAGTTGTAGAGTGGTGGATTTGACCTCTCCGGTGGCGGACCTGACCTTTCGGTGGCGGACCTGACCTTCCGGTGGTGGACCTGACCTCTCCGGTGGTGGACCTGACCTTCCGGTGGCAGACCTGACCTCCGGTGGCAGACCTGACCTCTCCGATGGCGGACCTGACCTCCCAAAGGTGAAATTTCAAGTTTTTACCAATTGTTCTTTGATAAATTAGGCACATAGTCTAATTAGGGGAGTCAATAAACCTTGTTTGGCATGCTTATGGAAAGCTATTTGACGTATCCAATCCCCTTGTGCCATTTAGCGATCCTGGGTGATGAGAAATCATAGCTTTCCAAGTCCTTTGAGTCACCCTATTTTTCATTTTCTTAGTGGGACCTGCTTGGGGATTTCATTACCCCAAGGGATGATTCCAACCATGCATACCGGCGGGGTATATAAAGGGGGGAGAGCGAAAGTTGTACCTCAATCCAACCACGTTGTAATTGGAGAAGCGTCGAGATGACGTGAAGAGTTGGTCCGATCCTTTAGTATCTTGCTAAGGTTGCCGACTCACGCTTGTAACGGGTTGATGTTCACGGTTTGGGCCTCACGTACCGGGTGTATATCGAGGACTCCTTAGCAACCATGTTCATCCTAGAGTAGAAGACTTTGTTAGCCATACCCATTTCTACTAATCTTAGGGTTGTGCTGTCTGAATTATTTTTCTTGTGCAAAACCAGTCATTTTCAGTTTAGCCAAATCTTTTTATCGATGTTTGCTATATTTTAGGTCCTTTGCCTTACTCATCCATCAAGAAATCAAGCTTAAACTTATCCCTTGGCGGACCTGACCTCATGCTGTGGCAGACCTGACCACATGCTGTGGCGGACCTGACCTCATGCTGTGGTAGATTTGCCCTGACAGACAGCCATATATGCCCTACCATTTGCACACTATAAGTCCATTTTCCTCCGTTCAAGCGCCAATCTTCTCGATTTTTCATGCTCTTTCCAACGACATATAACACTTCATACTTTTGAGCAACTTTTTCTCCGGTGGCGAACCTAACCTCATGTTGTGGCTGACCTAACCACATGCTGTGGCGGACCTGACCTTATGCTGTGGCGGACCTAACCTTCTGCTCTTTCTTCCTGGGGCCACCATTTCCACACTGTTTATCTGATTGACTCTGTTCAAAAACAATTCTTCTCATTTTTTCATGCTCTTTCCAACGACATATAACACTTCATACTTTTGAGCAACTTTATCTCCGGTGGCGGACCTGACCTCCAGTGGTGGACCTGACCTTCTAGTGGCGGACCTAACCTCTCTGGTGGTGGACCTGACCTTCCGGTGGCAAACCTAACCTTTCGGTGGCAGACCTAACCTCTCCGGTGGCAGACCTAACCTTCCGGTGGTGGACCTGACCTCCGGTGGCGGACTTGACCTCTCTGGTGGTAGACCTGACCTTATGTTGTGGTGGGCCTGACCTTCTGCTCTTTCTTCCTGGGGCCACCATTTCCACATTGTTTATCTAATTGACTCCGTTCAAAGGCAGTTCTTCTCATTTTTTCGTGCTCTTTCTGAAAATATATACCACTTCATACTTTTGAGAAGTTGGCCGGGGCACCTTTTCCTTCACCATCTACCTCCTCGAGGGGGTATGCCCTACCATTCTCTCTGTTTACTCGTTCTGAGTAAACGTTCATCCATTCAACACATCCTTTCATTATTTTGAACTCTCATTCTATCATTTTGATCATTCATTTACTCGTTCCGAGTAAACGTTCATCCATTTGACACATCCTTTCATCATTATGAGCATCCGTTTACTCATTTCAAGTAAACGGTCATCCATTTCACACCTTCGTTTATCATTTTGAACTCTTGTTCTATCATTTCGATCATTTGTTTACTTGTTCTGAGTAAACATTCATCCATTTAACACATCCTTTCATCATTTTGAACTCTCATTCAACAGTCCTAATTAGTTGTTTACTCGTTCCGAGTAAACTATCATTCATCCTGACCCTTCATCTTCTCATTTCAAGAATCATTCATCCATTGTGAGCAGTCGTTTACTCATTTTGAGTAGTTTTTCACTTGTTTTGATCAATCATTTGTCCATTTCTATCATTCGTTCCCCCAATCAAATCATCACTTTCCCCATCCAAATCCCTTGAACTTCATCTCGAGCCATTATCCAAATTGACCAAAGTGTCTGATCCGATTGTCATCATCAACATCTACTTAGGATTTTCATCCATCCTACGTTAATCATTATCATTGGCCCAATCAATCCATTTTCAATCTCAAAGTGGATTCGATGCCGCAATCATCTCCTTATCATTTAATCCGATCAATCAGCATCCTAAGTCACCTAGGGTAATCTCTGAACAGCGTTTAAAGTCCCTTTCGTCATCCTATCCATCATCAATCAATCCAATCCAATCACATCCCTATCCAATCACCTTTGACCCAATCAATCTACTTCCATCTCGGAGCAGATTCGGTGTCGAGGTCATCCTTTAAGTCAATCCCATTGCATCATCTAATCATCCTAATCTGAGCTTTAATCCAATCCCGATCCGAGCTTGTCCTAAATCCCGATTTGGGCTTTTGTCCATTTCCATCCAAAATCTTTATCCATCCTCTTTATCCTTTCACCATCATGAATCCTTATCCTCCATCAATAGTGGTCAAGGGAAACCCTAATTACGTTGACAATGATAACGAAAGTCTTGTCGATCAAGAAGAATGTGACATAGATCCCCTTGACACTATCATTGCTATTAAGCTTTCTCCACCCACTTTCCAAAACCCAATCACCCCATCGAGTTGTCCCATCATGTCCTCATCTATGTCTAATCACACTCCTTATCCTACCTTTGACAAGGGATGTCCATCATATCCATCATATCCTTCATCTACATCATCCTCTTATCCTAGTTTTCCATCACAATACCCCTATCTTGATCCCCCATCCACATCCTCTTATCTCAATCCTTCATCCACATGTACCCACTACCCTAATCTTCCATACCAATCCACTCAGCCTAATCCTACATTCACACCTTCCTATCCTAGTCAAACACACCCATCAACTTACCCTAATCCAACATCCGCATCTCCCTATATTAATCCAACACCTGCATCTTCCCATCCTAATCCACCATCCCAATACCTTTATTACAACACGCTTATATCTTCTACCAGCGATCCACGATCCATGTCATCCTATCCTAATTCCCCATGCCCATATCACTTTATATCCATCGAGTCTTAATCTTCCATCTAATCCTAGTCCACTAATCTATAAACCTTCATCCACTCCCACCTCGCCATCTCACCTAGCGTATTCAAGTTTCTCCAAGGACTTATAACAAAGGAAACATCCCCGCTCCACACATTGTAATTAAGTGGAACCATGCCATCCCAACCCATCATCCATGGTCGTTGTGACGAGACCCTCTCCATCCAACACCTATCATTGATGATAGCCATCACATCCTCACGAATCCTTTGAGTCCCCATCTCCTACCATCCATCTACCAAATCCATTGAACACCCACCTACTCAGAGGCCGATCCGGAACCCTGTCTAGGCGACACCCAAATCAAATCACTTCTTCCCTCCTAGTATCCATTCCGGGGAATATTTTGAATCCTCCATCCTTCCATCTTCCCCATGAAGAGTCCCCATGACTCCATTATCATGCACGCACCACGATGGAGTCATGCCAAGGCTTTGATCAAAAGCATGCCAACATATCCCCTCCTCCAGATCAAGATCCTACCATCCCATCTAGTCTACCGCAAGATCACAGTCCCCCATCCATTCCATCCCATGATCCTCTTGAGATTCAAGATTCTACCGCTCCACCTCCGTCTCCATTGCATGATCCTGCTACCACAAAATCAGATCATATCATATCCCCTACTCCCTCTCCAGATACAACCCATCCAAATGCTGCTATCCCATCATCTCCTTCTCAGGATCCCCCATCCTTGCCTAAAAATGCTATCCCCACACTGCTTGCATATCCCCTTAGTACTCTCACATTCTTCCATGGTGGCCTCCTTGCAGAAGAAAAACATAGTGTATATACCACCCATCATCCCCCACCTATTAATGGACTCGCATCATGTTTTCATAATAACAAAAATCCTATCATGGATCGAATGCTCAAGAACATGAACTATCAAGGAAAAGGTATAGGCCTTCGGCAAAGGTATTTTAGAGCCATCAAGCCGAAGAACAAATCTGCATGTATCCGCAAGGACTCCTGAAATCGGTTAATTTATTACATAAACATCCTCAGAGCCGCTTTTCCAAAAGAAATGTCGGCTCTTCCCATCGCCCCACCAATCATATGACAATCCCTCCTCCTCTATCCTATAGCCTCAAAACAACCATCCATATTCCTCCCATCTGTTCCATCCATCTTGGGTCCTTACATCCCTCCATCCACCATATCCCATCCTTCATCTACTCCATCCATCTTGGGTTCTTATGTCCCTCCACCCACTCCATTTACTTTGGGTCTGTATATCCCAAAATCACCTCCTCCATCTCATCCTTTTATCCATCCAACGCCCATCCATGTCATCCATCATAAACATCCTAATCAAGATCAACAAAGGCACATACCTACACATTCTCCATCTACACGTAATCCTCATAATCCTCCCTCCATCACTCCACATCATCCATCTTCTCACACCCATCCCATTGCTAGTACGAGCACTTTGGATGCCAGAGGAAAAATGCATAAATCCAAATATCCACATGAATCTAAAGCTCCCCATGTCCCCTCTAAAAGACATGGTGAAGAGAATAAAAGTCTAAATCCAAATCAAATTCTTAGGCCACAAAGGCCTAGCAAAGAAAAAATTAAAACCATGTGGATCCCAAAGAAAAAAGACACAATGCCATTAAATGAAAAAACTATAAGAACATCCGAAGTTGCTAATCCAAAAGCTAACCATACCCACCTTTCATCTCCTAAGTCTGTTTTGGGTCCCTATGTCCTAAAATTCACTATTTCATCTCCTCCATTGTCCCCACATTCTCCATCCATCAATCCTCTTATATTTTCACATCCATCACCATATGTGCCAATGTTGGTCCTGAACTCACCACCCCATCACACATCCACCCCATCATTCTATCCATACCCTTTCCAGCATCCCATTCATTACCCCACATATCACCCCCATCAAATCCCCCTCATTCATCCTTTTGCATAATCCATTTCTCCTAATAAGGTTGTACCAACATCCAACAGTCGGTTCGAACATGAGCTCTTAATACCTCATATGGAACTTGATGCTTGAGTCCTTCATCCATATCCTTATCGCATTCCTTCTAAATCCACTTATTCGCCTCCCTATCCTTATCCATCTCCTTCTGCATGCTATGCAAAAAGTCCAAAAATCCAAAAAGTTCAAAATCCAAAAAAAAAATCAAAAAATCAAAAAATCAAAATCAAAATCCAAAAATAGTAAAGAAAAATAAATTCGTCCTATGGTGAAAACCACTCTTTGGTGGCGCCTTGGATAAGTACCATGATGAAAACCTGGCAAATAGGCATCATGCGTAAATCCCCATCTGCACTCAGGGGCAGCTTCCTGATATGTGCCCCCTCCATCCGCTATGCTTCCAGCTATGCACCCGTCTTCCTCTTATACATCCTTTTCATTCATCCCCTCCATCCTACCTATCTTGCACATGCTTCTTGGCATATCTCATTTATTCCAATCCTTCCATCCTCCTTGTGATCTCAATATCAATAGGGGAAAACATATAAACATGCTTTGGAAACCTCTTGGTATACATTCCCCTCATCCACACACTATCCTACTCCTCATTCGCACTCGTCTACCTTCCTAATCCACCCATCACGCTTTCTTATCCATCCATCCTATCTTCATTCATTTCACTCCTTTATTTTCCTATCCTTCTCTATTGCATCCCTCATGCCTCCTCGCACATGACATATCTAGAGTGGGGGCATCTATCTTCCTTTGTGCTATAGTCCTTGGAGACATCATTCTTCCTGTCAAATCACTCCCTTCCATTTCCCTATCCTTATCTCCTTATTGATATATCCATCTCCCCATCCTTATCTTCCCATCCCTCCACACAATCCTTATATCCCTCTCCCCATCCTTATCTTCCTATCCTTCCATCATGGCATCCATTTTCATCTATCCAACCAGTATTTTTCATCTCCAAATCCTTATCTTCCTATCCATCCATCCTAGCATCTATCTATCTACCTATCCAATCCCCTTTATCCATCCCTACCCCTATCCCCCATCCCTATTTATTTCTCTCTCTCTCTTCATCCCATCTCATAATCCCTTGTCATTGGTATCTAGCTATAGGCTACACCCCACGCAATCCAATGCCATCTATCTTATCATCATTGCTTCCACTTCTTTTTCACATCCTTTCCAATCCCCTCTCACTTTTCATCACTCATCTCTCCATCGCACCATCCGCCCAATTCACCTTTTGATGATTTGGATAACTATCCCATCCCTGAGCTTCATGACCACGCATCATCCTCTGATCCAATCTGCAAGGTCTATATTGTCTCATCATATTGGTCCCATCATTTTCTTTATCGTTTGTCATTGGTCGTCAGTCGAACGACGTTACCCCTACGCTTTCATGTAGGCAAGGCTGATCATTTGATCTACCCCCGGGGCTTTGTCTGTCTGTTCCTCTATCATTTGTCATCAACCTTTATGTTTTTGTCTATCTAGTCTTTTCCATCCACCATCAGTCTTCATCATCCTCTTTCCACTTTTATCCATGGTCAGTCATCAACCTTTTGTCGAACTACGAGGGCTCTGTGCTTTCACATAGGCAAGGCTAATCTTTGATCGGCCCCCGAGCCCCTAGGTTGCTAGGATGTGTCAGTCTCCTATCATGTGTCATGTCTCTTGTGTCGTGTCATCAAGCTATGCCCTTGTTCAATTGGTTCTTAACAAACAAGATCCACTTGTATCATTAGATCTAATCAACTTTGAATATCTTACGTCATATCGATCCTTCCACTTAGTATCCCTCATCGGTTTCAATAGGATGCATCTTTCCTAACATACCTCATCAATCCCATCCATCCCCTAGATCTTATGGCAAAGGAAATTTGCACTTGATTGCGATTTTTTGATGCTTTTGGCTTTTGTTTATCATTTGAGCTCCCTATCATCACTTGTCGTCGTCGCCTTGATCCATCATATCATGGTGTGCTTTGACTCATCAACATAGGGGTGTATCTTGATCTTTTCTTTGTCTTCTTGGTTGTCCCACGTAGTACCCACCAAGATCCCTGAGGTCTTGTGTTATGCTGGGGCATCCTTCTGTGCTTGTAGTTATCCCAACACCTGGCCCGACCAAGGTCACCATGACTTTGGGGTGTTGGGATAGCCTTCTTGTTTGTTATGTTTGTTTTATGCATTAGACACTAATCTGCCTTGGTCATTTATACCTTTGTGTATCATGTCTTCTGCTATAGCAAAAATCAGTGCTCCGACGATGGCAAATTGCATTAGGATTGCATTTCACTTTCCATTCCATCCTCTTACATGTATCCCCCATCCTATCATCTATCAAAATCCCCCCCCATCCATTCATCCTTCATCACTCTTCCATCCCAATCTCTTGTTTTCTTTGCATCATCTTCTTCATCTCAACTTGCATCATCTCATCCATTTTGAGAGAACACTCGTGTTCTCTTGAACCCGCATGTCCTCTCGAGGGGGCATCCTTCATCCCTAATTTTTATCATCTTTTGCCCTTCCTAATCATTCAAAGGAATGACTGGGGCATCTTTCCCAATCTAACCATCTTCTTCTAGGTTCTATGTTTTAATGATCTTTGAAATGATGCTACTTCGTAACACCATCTCAAAGAGGGGAAAAATGTAGACATCTAAATTTGGACACTTAATTTATCCAAATTCATCCCCTTTCGTCTTATTTTTGTTAATTAAGTAATACTACTATTATTTAATTAATAACTTTAATTCTGCCAAATCCCTAAAAGTATTTAATCAATAATACCTTATCTCTTTAATCCTCTTTTCATCAAATGAATTAAATAAATATCACATTTATTTAATCCCTCCTCATGTCATCCTCCATCATTTTTATCTTATCCTAATCCTTCTTCTAATCTCATCATTAGGATGTGCACATGCCTAATCCTTGATTAGGAGGTGTCACATCCTCCAACTTTTGCAAGTTGGCTCTAATCTTTCTTAGCCACCTAACCTTCCTCTAACCCCTCATCAACTTGTCTAATCACCTTTAGTCAGCTCTTCCCATCCCCCAAGGAATTTTTAATTCCTTTTGTCTTCCCAAAGTCCTTTGAGGAATTTTTAATTCCACTCTCATCTTTCAAGGAATATTAAATTCCTTTTTTTCTTCCCCATGTCCTTTATGACATGTGTCCTTGGTCAACCTTATTAAAGGCTTTCTCCTTTTGGGCAAGGCACTCCACTTCCCCATGTGAATTTTTAATTCACCCTTTAATCCCCCAATGCACTCAAGAGGAATTTTTAATTCCTTCACTTCTTCCCCACATGTCCTCTCTTTATTCTTTATTATTTCCCCTCTCCCCATGAGGATATTAAAGGAATTTTTAATTCCTCACATGTCCTCTCACCCACATAGGGACAAGTACCTCCTTTATGAGGAGATCTTGTCCAATCCCAAGGTACTTTGTACCCCCATCCATGTCATGTACCATCCTTCCACCTCATGTCCACTTCACCTTTTAGGGCTATATCACATGCCACATGTCAAGATGTGAGGGCTTGTGAGTTTTCAACTCACCTTGGCCCTACATCATGATCATTGGTCGCTCAATCTTGGCCATCCATTTCCCTAGATATTTTCAAAATCTTTATAAATACCCTCTCTTTTCTCTCATTTGGGGAGAGATCATTTTGCTAGCCAAACTCTTGCAATTTTATTTCTCAATCTACACTTAGCCATTTTCATCCATTTTTGTTCAAGCATCATTTGCATCTCACATCTCACATCTTTTCCATCAAGGAGCATACATTCCATTTACAATCAAAGGGCCAACCAAAGGATCGATTCGAGACAAGGTATATCTAATCTTTTACTATCTTTTACTTTGTTTTGAATGCAACTAGGCCAATCTTGAGGTGTAGGGTGTCTTTAGTTGTTATTTGCTCTATTGTGTGTGCATCTTATTTTCTAACAAGCAATTTCGCCCTATCACAAAAAGAATTAAACTCATCACATAAGATACAAAGAACATTAATGAATCATTCATAGATTGCATTCATTCCATAAAGCAGTTACAAGACTCATTTCCAAAATGAGGAATATCATACAATAATGTTACAATAACAATGATACAAGAATCCTCCTCGAATACAAATAAGGAGTAGTACATATACATAAGTATCCAACTGAACCAACAGTATACAAGACATGGTACAAGTAACTGGAACATGCGAGCTCTCATATCTGGAAGATCCCACGATCACAAACATGTGGTGGAAACCGAATGGTGTAAGGTGCACGTTCCACCCAACCAAGTGGTACTCGAAGGCCCACCTCCCCCATGCTAGGAGATAGTAAAAGGGATTCCTAAGCAAAACCAATTACAACCTCTAGACACAAGAAACACACAATACTATACCATACAAGAACAATACATACCTAAAGGTTACATTGCTTCTAGAGAAAAATAATCAAGTATATCAACTACACAATACATATTGTTCTCATAGGAGGAGTGCCATCACAAAGTTGCATGGGTTACCCTGGAAAATATTCCTAGGACCCAACCCCATCTTGGGTTACCTTGGTAGCCTCTCACAATCCCCGACCCCACATGCAAACTGATGCAAAATCAAATATCTTTCAAAGAGACAAGATAATGATCTTGCCATTCCAGGCCTTCTTGTCTCATCCCAAGTCTAAACAAGCCCTTGAGCCTATGAGCGAGGCACAATTAACAAGTTATATGATTTAAGCTACCCTTTCCCCTAATACAATTATTTAATTTCTACTAAATTAACTAACTCTCACATGAGTTACCCTAGCACCACTTTGTGATCCAGCCCCCAGTGAGAGCCACTCTCCTACTAACAACACAAGGATCTAATCCAAAACCCAAGGGAAAACAAAGTGCGTGCAATGGATATTAAATCCCAAACCAAAATATAAGAGGTAACACATCCCCGTTCATTGTAACCGGGTGTTTAACTGAATTACAACCAAGTGCACTACCCAAGGAATACAAAGGGTTGAACCATAAAACACAACAATCCCCTCCTAAAATTACAACATCTGGAAGGTTTACATAGACAACTAACATATTTCCCAACGTACGTAAACAAAAGAAATCACAATTCAATTAGCAATCTAGGCAGGAAATAAAGCTATCATTAGGATTTCCTAAATCCAATTTCTATTTCAAGAAAATACAATAACACATTGCCCAAATAAACTAGCTTATTACAATTTCACTTACAGACAAATATAGAAATTAAATTTATTTGTTTATTTCAATTTCCAAATTACATCTAAATAAAAATCAATTTCCTCTTTCATATCATATCATTTTAAAATTATATACTCTATGCATTTGCATGCATTTATTTAAGATATCAATTAGATATCTATTTAAATATATATATATATATGCAATTATATATATTTATACATAATTATACATATATAAATATAATATTTAAATATAAAACTATTTAATTACAATATTCCAAATCTCATATAATAAATATATTACATGTAAATATATATATTTATACACACACACACACATATATATATATTTATAATATACTTTATATATTTAAAAAAAATAGACTAAATAAAATCGATTTTTTTTCCAAGGTGGAAGAAGGATTCATAGCCATCAATGCTTGTGTCGGCTGCAACACAACCGAACCCCCATTGTGGGGGTCGCGGCCACCGTGGGGAAGAGCTGACACTGCCTCAAAGCACCAGCTCTCCCCAATGGGGAGTCGGTTGTGGGGTAGCCACAGTGCTTCCCCACACATTTTAAACATTTCAATTTTTTTTAAAAAAACTTGCGAATATATATATAATTTGTCGTATGGTAACTTCAGTCCAAGTTTCCTTCGAAAGCAATTTTAATATGAATTTTTATAATCAAATATGCTTATATTTTTATATATATGTATATGTATATATTCCAATATATATATATATATAAATAAATCAGAATGATTTCTCGAGAAGAGCAATTTTTTTAAGATAAGTTTTCTACAGGGGGTTTTTACAAAAAAATTCTAGAGAAGCAAATTTTTACAAAAATTTTCTACAGAAGGATGTTTTCAAATTTTTACCAAAGGTTTTCAATTTCCCAGCCAAATAAAACTAATTGGGAAAACAAAACAAAACAATAATCTTCTATAGGAAGATATTTTCCCATACGAACAATATTTTCCCTAAATTTTGACAGGAAGATTTTAAATCCATTCCTACAAAGATTTCTATTATTTTTCCCTCTGGGATTT
>VDFB02098733.1:0-17456 GCA_007258455.2 Sequoia sempervirens
GATATCCGCAACATCCTTTGCCCTGAATGATCAACCCACTGAACCAAGCCTACTTTACTTACAAATCATTGATTGGGACCAACAAGGACCACTGATTCTAGATTTGTTCAAAAATAATGAAGCAATCTCAGAATTCATGGGACTCTATGACAACTTACCATGGGAAGATCACAAGGTTGGTTTTTCTATAGAACTAAACACGGGTGCATACTATGGGGAGATGATTAAATCCTTTAGTCACAAAATGGACAACATGCAACTAACATACAGATCTTTAAGTGAAAACCACACAGTAGCATTTTTTGATATACACATCTAAGGGTGAAAACCTCCTTGAGGCACCCAAGGATGGGGGATTCAATCTCCCCCTTAGTGCAATGCATATAGAAAAGTCAGTAGTGCTAGTAGAAAAGGCAACCCCAATAAATGTAGGAATAGAAGAAGCACCCAAGATCACTTTCTATGTTGAATCATTGCTGGATGAAGAACAGGAAAACCTAGTAGCATTCCTAAAAGAGTGAAGAACCAAATTTGCATGGTAATTATACATAGATTTGCTAGGGCTCAATCCAAAATTAGTTGTGCATCATTTAGTAGTTTACCCTGAAGCCAAACCAATGAAGCAGAAATTAAGAAAAATGCACCCTCAAATGATACTTGGTGAAACTTGAGTTACAAAAGCTTCTTGACATTAGATTTATCCAACTGATAGATTATCTTGAGTGGGTTTCAAACTTGGTACCAGTCTCCAAACCCACTAGGGGCATCAAAGTATGCACAAATTTCAGAGACTTGAATAAGGCATGCCTGAAGGATGATTTCCCTCTACCTAACATTGACATCATCATGGATCTAATAGTTGGGCATAAAATGCTATCACTCATGGATGGTTTTTTAGGCTATAATTCAAATCATGATCATGAAGGAGGATCAACAAAAAACTGCATTCACTTGTCCATGGGGGACATACTATTGGAACATGATTCCATTTGGGTTGAAGAACACAGGAGTGACCTATCAAAGAGAAATGACCCTCATCTTTCATGAAATGATCCACAAAATCGTCAAAGACTATGTGGATGATATTTTGGAAAAATCAAAGAAAAGGAGTGAACACATAGAAGTCTTAGGACCCATCTTTCATAGGCTTGAAGAGTATAAGGAATGCTTGAATCCAAAAAAGTGTGACTTTGGAGTTACATCAAGGAAGCTTTTGGGATACATTGTATCATAGAGAGGGATAGAGATTGATCTAGCAAAAGTAAAAGCCATCCTAGACATGGAACCACCGCAAACATTGAAACTGATAAGAGGGTTACAAGGAAGGCTGCAATTCATTCAAAGGTTCATAGTGCAACTATCAAACAAAATTCACCCTTTCTCACATCTTCTCCATAAAGGAATAACTTACAAGTGGGATGAGAAGTATGATAAAGCTTTCCAACAGATCAAGGACTAATTATTGACACCTCCAACACTCATGCCACTGATACCAAGCAAACCATTAATCCTATATATCTAAACAACATCAGCGGCACTCAGTGCTCTTTTAGCATAGCATGATGAAAACAGAAAGGAAAGAGCCATTTATTACATCAACAAGACCTTGGTGGGATATGAAATGAATTATTCATCCATTGAGAAAGCATGTTTAGTAGTGGCTTTTGCTTCAAAGAAGTTCAGACACTACATGTTGTCACATCAAATCAAGCTTGTTGAAAAGATCAAACCATTAAAATACATGTTATCAAAAGCAAATCTCACTAGGAAAATGGCCAAATGGGTAATGATCTTGACTGAATTTGACATAGAGTACATGGAGGCAAGGAAATCAAAGGACAAGTGATCGTAGACCAACTAGAAGAAGCACCCATCTATGCTGAGAACCCTTTGATATCTGAGTTTCCTGATGAATCAATGTTCCTTATCAATCTCACAGCTCAGTGGAAGATGTAATTTGATGGATCATTCAATCTAACCAAATCAAGGTTGGAAAATTTGTTGTGGAAAAGTGGACTCACGACATGAAAGGGGTCCCTAACCTCTACTTCTTACTTCTTCTTTCTTTTGCTTTCTCGTGAAATGGGTGTGAATCTACTTTTATAGGAATTCCTATCTAATAACCTAATTATTAGATACCAAAGGTCAACACAATGCCAAACTAAATCAAATATTTTCATTTCCTACTCTTAATTCCCACTAATAAAGATCCCAATACTAATATTCCCTAAATGGAGTATTGGTCCCACTAGGGGGACTAAGACACCACCAAGCGTGTTTTGGTCCCACCAAGCTTATTTTTCCATTTTAAAAGGTCGGTTGTCAAGATTAAAGGTTGTTTGCAGATTTGGTCAGGTTTACAATTGAAATATATCTTGGGATGCACAAAAAGAGGTCTTCGAGGCCCATAATAAATGACCTAAATGGAATTTAATGTAAGGGATGCAAAAATGGGTCTAAATGAAGTGTGAAAATGAAAAGGTATGTTTTTTTCTACACTACATTTAGCCGCCACTTTATCACCCATATATATGCAAGCTAGAGTACTTCAAAAAGTAACTTTATAAAAGGATACTCATATGGATTCATTGGGGAGAATGAAGCCCCCACTATAGTTACCTAAAAATCCAAATTTTTAGGAACTACATCTTGCATCACAGATTCATTAGTAGCTAAAAAATAATCCTTTTATCTAACTTTCCTAGAAAATTGAATTTGAGGGTGGATGTATGCCCCCCCTTAATTCCACTTGCTTTAGGGAGGTGGAATCAAGGTAGCAATTCAACCACATCGAATTGCACAAGTCCATTATAGGGTATTTCTAAGTACCATGCCACTTGATGATAGAAATTTGATGAGAATGGGAGTAGAATCATGATTCCAATGTAATAGATAGCATTGAAAATAGAGTTCGCTAGCCCCTAATATGTTAGTTTAAATAAAAATCACTTGTTTTCTTTTTAACAAAAAGTGACATAAAAATGCATGTATATAAGGATTTAAAGGGAAGGTAATTCATATTCATTTTATCTTTTATCATTTTGTAGAGTGAGTTTAGAGTAGAGTGAGCCATCATGTTGAGCATACACCCATCCACACATCTGCAGATTGAGCTACTATGGGAGGTGGTTGCAAGAGACAAGTTTCAACCTACAATGAGTGGACTTTTGCTTCTCTGTGTTTTGTTTTAATCAAATTTTTATGTTTTTGTGAGATTTTTAAATGAATTTAGAGTCTAGGGAGAGATTTTCTTTCATTTTTCTAGATTGTTGCAAAGTGTCACACTTTTTCGCAAAGTGTCCTAGTTAAGGAATAAAGTGTCTAGAACCCTTAGTTAAGATATCCTAGAGAAACTTTAGCACAATTTTTTACCATTAAAGCAAAAATTTAAGTTTTTAAGATGTTTTAAATGATTTTTTTCTTCTTTTCTATGCTATATTGCACCTCCGTCGTGCCAACACTTGGACAGTCAAATATTTAGGCATTTACGAGAGCTAGTTGATTAGCTACTTGAGGAGGACATGTAGATCCTATAGGATATAGGCCTCTACTAGACCTATCTCTCCCTAGTGATATGATATCATGATGCCATGTTGATGGAACTGGAAAAGAGATGGGATGTGGATACCTGAACATTTCACTTACAAATAGGAGAGATGAGCATCACAGTGGAGGATGTGCACTAGATACTATGGGTGCCCATTCGAGGTGAGAGGTATTTTCTAGTACACAACAAGAGCTTTGAGGACATGTAGTCTGACACCGAGTACTTCCTGGGAATATTTTTTCATCATAGATTCATAGGACCACACATCGATCTCATATGGCTTTTACATGCATGATCACCACTCGTCAGATGCATCATGATCTACATAGTAGCACTGGTACTAGTTCTCGATGGTCATGGGGCACATCTAGAGGGAGGACTAGTGCACATGATCTGAGATGGAGAATTATTGTGTCATATTTACATGGGGTTAGGGCATATTGGCATACCTATATTATGACTTGGGTTAGTTTACCTATAGAGAGGTGAACATCATGCTTTAGTACACTTTACTATAGCCCTGGTGCCTGGAGTACATCACATGTACTAGACTGAGAGGATTGTCGATTGCCACTATGGTGGGATACCCATGGGTCTTCATTTATCCACTTAGAGAAGCTTGGAAGCACGAGGATGTATTGTTTTGGAGAGTCACATTTGATAGGTTGAGGGAGGAGGATATTCTATGGAGACATTATCTGATGGAGCTCTTTTTCCCAGACACTATAGGATAGTTGAGATTGATGAAAAGGGACAGAATTTTGCTGGGACGACATGATCATGTAGTGAGACCCTTCTACTACAATCACATCATGAGACAATTAAGGAAAGTATAGAGATGACCACTACTACAAAAATCATACAGATTATTAGTATGGAGCGCCCATAGACCTGGGGACCTTAAACATATGACATCTAACTATATTTTTTGGAGTGATGCAAAGGAGGAGGATACAAACATGCCTCAAATCTCTAATGTGCACCACATCATTACGATACAGGAGTATGATGATTGGTGGGAGGTGGCTCATCCAGGACTTGTCTTTCCTATAGGCTATCATATGGTCTTTGTAGGACCTTTACTACATCATGGGGAAGAGGACAGAGAGCTAGGTAGGGGGATAGATCTAGTAGACCTATTTGCAAATGTGCAGGAAGAGTCAAAGGAGGAGAGTGACTATGAGGGAGAGGAGGAGGATGAGGAGACAAAGGATGAGTAGAGTTAGCCTATGAGTGAGGGCAGCGACAAAGGTGAGGTTAGTCCTCCTAGACCCAAGTGGAGAGATACAATTCCCACATGAGCTACGGGGTCACAGACAACACATGATAGTGTTCAAGAGCATGGGGAGAGCAATGGGGCCTTTGAGATTCCTATGAATCATGTTGCAAACCCAAGTGATGATATTTATTGTTATGTTTTATGTTTCTATGTATATCATGCTCATGTATATGTATATTATGATGATGTATATTAATTATTCTTATGATTTCTATCTCGCAAGGCTCGTGGTAGATCCTAAGGACCTCTTTCGACATGTGTTTTCCAAGATAGTGCCACCCCTTCCTAAAAATGAGGCTAATATTGCAGAGTACATTCCCCCATAATTCATGGTGCACTACATGGACCTATTTGAGCCTTATGTGAGGCTTAGGGGAGAATTCGATAGCATTTCTAGGAATGTTGATTGAGCTAAGGGCCAAGTATCAACACTAGAGGTGGAGTTGGAGGAGGCTCAAGCAGCTCAGAGATCTAAGAGATAGGATATCTTACAGTCAGAGGTTGAATAAATATAAAGGGAGAATGTTAGAATCTAGGTAGATAGAGACCATGCAGAGATAGAGCATGTGGATGCATTGGTACATGAGGCTGAAGCACGCGGGGCACTATAGACTATGTGAGAGATGGCTACCATGAGTAGATCTCAACCACACACCACCATCTCTCGACGAGTGCACACACCAGATCCTGAGTGGCATCGTACTACTGATGAGATGTATTAAAACCTTTTGATATATATGAGCATCTTTGGATTTTATATTTATATGTTAGATGGCAATGTGATTCATTAAATAATATTTGTTAGACTATTTAATAAATATCTCCATGATCTAACATGTCTTCCTTAATCTTTCTTAGATTTATGAGATAGTATGTTATGCTAAATTAAATGCACTCATGATCTAATTGTAGAATATTAAATGCAAATAAGGATTTAACCTAGTATAACATACACCATAAGGTCTGAATAGCATGATACCTCAAGTAAGAATCCAAGACTAAATTGGACCCATTACTCCATTATTCAAGACACAAAAAACTAGGTGTCAAGAATGAAGCAAGTGTGAGAGACAATGCCATACTACCCATTAACTCTAACAACACTGCTTTTAAAACTCATCCTATTTAGAAAGGCTAGGTATAATATTGAAAAAAATGCAAAACATTGATAGGTTCCTGAAGAGGCGTACCATCTATTTCAGATATCAAGTATTCTCCAAACCCATAGCTTTCTTCAACTACATAAGGTCCTAACCAATTAGGGTTGACATTTTTTTGATTCTCATATAGCACCAAATCACCCTTGTTGAATGAATGAGGGATAACATGATCATTATAACTTCATTTCATTTTCTTATGGTAAGCTTGAAGATGTTTGAGGGCATTGATGCACCTTTCATCGAGCATTTCAAGTTGGTGCAATTGTTGTTCCCTATAATTATTATCGTCAATTAGCTCTTGAAGAGTGATTCTTAAGGAGGGAATCTCTAAATCTAGGGGCATAATTGCCTCAGCACCATAAACAAGTTTGTAAGGTGTGTTTCCAGTTGAAGTTTTGATACTAGTACGATAATCCCATAATGCATATTTTAATTGTGTATGCCAGTCTTTATTATGTTTGTTTACTATTTTTCTTAGGATTTTCTCAAGATTTTTGTTAGTTGATTCAACTTGTCCATTAGATTGTGGGTAATAAGGCATTGAAAATCGATGTTGTTTATTAAATATTTCCATGAACTTCTTCACATCATTATTCTTAAATGGTGTCCCATTATCTGAAACTAATGTGGAAGGAAGTCCAAAGCGAGCAATAATGTGTTCCAATATGAAATGACATCACATCAATGGTTGTTGAATGAAAGGGAATGGCTTCTACCCATTTTGTGAAATAATCTATTATCGTGATTATAAACATATGTCCAGTGGATGAAAGTGGAGATATTTTTCCAATAATATCTATACCCCATACCAAGAATGGCCAAATAGGAACTTGTGCACGAAGCTTGGAGGCACGAGCATGAAAAAATCTTGATGCTCTTGACATTTATGACATTTATTTACATTCAAAGCAATCTTGTTCCATATTTTTCCAATAATATCCTATACGGATTAGCTTTTGAACTAATGATTTCCTCCAAAATTCCCCCCACAAGCACCCACATGAGCTTCTTCAAGTGCTATAGGGATTTCAAATTGTTTAAGACACCTAAGAAAAAGGACATCAAAGGACCTTTTTGTGCCATAGAAAATTGGATCCTCTTGAGAAAAGAGACAATTTCACACATGATTGGACCCACTTTTGAGTTCCTTTACATTAATTACCCTTCAAAATAGAATTTTAGAGGCTCTTTTTACTTGAGAAATCACATAAAAGTAGAAAAGCAAAATTTAATTACATCATACTCCAATAATTCACCTTCAAACAATAGTAGTGGAACCAATTTACCACCTTGGGTGAATGAGTCCCCTCCGGTGGGACCCATTCGCCAAGGGTGGAGAATGAGTCCCCTTTGAGGGAAAATTCAAAATCAAGCAAGACTTTAATTAATTTAACTTTAATTTTCATCAAATTTTGGCCTCTTAGGTTTAATTAATGGGAAAATAAGGTTTTGTTTCTTATAAATAATCATTATTATTCATTTTTCACAATCTTTTTGTCATTTTTCAAGAGCAATTTCTAAAGTCGAGTCTTCTACCACAAGTTTTATGAATAAAGTTGAAGTTTTAGGGTGGCAAACTAGGGTTTTTCAAGGTCTTGAAGCTCACTATTTTGATCAAGATTCAACATTTCAAAGGGTTAATGATGGATACCTATGGTGAATCATGAATAAATCTAGGGTGAAGAGGTTCAACTAGCCACTAAATCATGCCTAGGGACTTGGTTTCCTATTGATTCCATTTTCCATTTTTACTCTATCTTCATATTAAGGTTTGCATCTTATTTATTTTTCATTTACATGTCATTTCATCCCTTTTTTCATGTGTTGTGAGATTTCTAGGGTTGAGATCTTGCATCATCTAAATCATTCTTGCATGTCTTATTCTAGATCAATATAATAGGGTTTTTGTCATGATTCAAACTTTCCTAGTCTTTAACACATCTAAGGATAGGGTTTATGCAGATTTTTCTCTATTCAAGGTTTAATTACCCAATTAGGGGTTTGACTTAGGAAAACCCCCCATTAGGAAAACAATTTAAAAGTGTTTTGCAGGATTTTTCTGAGATCCGAAATTGGGTTTTCGTCAAAAATTGTTGTATAGGTGTCAAAGTGTTGAACAGAGTTTTGCAATTGCAGAAACCAGAAAGTGGAATGATCTGCCATGCATGGAAAATGAGTCCCTCCTAAGATGCATATTTGATTCAGGTACATTTCCAAATCCCTGACTATCAGAAAATAGGTTATGTACAAAAAAGTATTAATCTAGGACTTATTCACCAAAGGGGGCAAATGAGTCCCAATCAGCCCAAGTTCAAATTTCATCACTCTTCTAGATCATTTTTCAAAAAAATTCAGTTTTCCAAGTGCACTCATTCTGAAAACCAGCCTTCTGTTTGGTCTAATTTGCATTTTTGTTCATTCTTTCATACTTTTTGCATATCACTGTGTGTTTTCAAACATAACATATATCTTAGTTTTTCATTCATATTCATTCATTTAAATCATTTAGTTGCATTTAATTTACTCTAAATATCTTAGAAAACATTCCACAATACATAATTTGAATGAACCCCATACCATTTTTGGCTTAACTCTCTCATTTTAGGTGAAAAACCCTAGAAGAGTAAGAGAAGTCCTAAGAGCCAAAAATTGAAAATTCATTTTGGTGAACCCGACTTTTGAGCATAACATCATTTTGATTTCCTTTTCTATTTGCATCTTATTATCTCATTACTTCATCATTGTGAATTTTTTGGCATCTTTAGGTTTCTTAAACATTGCATTCTATAGTTGCTATCATTACATTTCATTAAATCATTCTAAATCTCTACTTTTCCATTTTGTATTTGCATTGTACAAACTTGAAATCTTGCAGAAAATACAAAAAATCAGAAAAATATCGAAACCTCATATCTTGGGACTCATTCACCACCTAGGGTGAATCAGTCCCTTTATAGTTTTGAATCAATACTTTCATATTTTAATTTTCTACACTACATCTTTCTATTTTTTTCATTAGGATTATGTGTTACAGCAACTATTTTTGTTTGCTTCACATAACATTCATCTATTTTCATGGAATTTATGGATAGTCTTAGACTTTTTCAATTTCCATTTTCAGTGATATTTTGTAGTCCTTTTAGATTAGCTTATAATGAGGAAACTCTAGCAAATATCCATAACCAATCACACAACACATCAAATGATCCAATTAAACACATGATTCAAGTTCAAAATAACATCTCATCCAAGCCACTTAGTAGTGATGATGTTGATAAGTTAGATGAATTCCTTCAAGACTTCCTCTCACTCACTTCATCCTCTAATGCTTGCAATGTGAAACATAAACCTTTTAATGATAAAGATTCCCTCCAACCCTTTTCTTCTGATGACTTTGATTTGTTAGATGAAGTCCTCCAAGACTTCATCTCGCATAATCCATCCACTAAGGATTGTGGGGACCACACTCATGATATCAAATGTTACAACTTCTAATTCTTCTTTGAGTCTTAAACCAATCAAATTGAAATAGATCCTGAGCCTAAAAGTTGCTTGCACCTTGAAAAATGGGTTGCAAGTCCTTTGAAAACATTAATTCCAACATCCAATATAGACCCTCTTCAAATTGAGCACAATGATAAGGAATCAGTATCTAAATTATTTGGTGATGTTTGGGGAACCTTAGAATTCACAACCTCATTTATGGGTGAACACATACTCACACAAAAGAAAGATGAGAAACAAGATCAACCAACAATCATGTCCACTCAAAATTCTGAACAATCTTCTCAAACATCTATCTCCCATAATTTGGACGACAATGTGACATACACAACAAATTTTGATGAGATAGATTATCAATCCCCACCCAACACATGTGAAATGGAAATACTTTATGGAAAAGGCTATAAGTTTGTCAAATAATTAGGCTATACTGGAAAAGGATGTGGAAAACATGAGCAAGGTATTCATGTCCCTATTGAACCTACTACGCAAAAAATGAAAATTGGATTAGGATATTCTTTTTCTAAAATGACTAAAGCTACTCAAACACCATCCTTGAACATTAATGTTATAACATGTCACCCACAACACAAACTTACAATCAAACATCTTGATTTTCTTGATATAACCTTACTACCTTCATGGACATATGTTGATAGTGATGAGGCCTTGAAACAAATTTTAGGTGTTTATGATACCTCATCCTCATTTACTTAAGTGAAAAACATTACCTATCCCTTGAATGTTACCAAGCCAGAAGCAAGTGATATCAATGAATAATTTATTGAATATGAAGGTTTTAAATCCACTACACTCCCTTTAGGCAATACAATTGATGTGCTAATGGAAATTAATGATAAAGATAAAGTTATTAATATTGGGAAATGCCTTGATGATGAAGAACAAGAGGATACTACCACTTTACTTCATGATTATCCTAAAATTTTTGCTTGGAAATATTCTAATATGCCAAGAATTGATCAAAAAATTGTAATGCATAACATTGTCCTTACTAAAAATGCTAAACCCATTCGTCAAAAGATATGAAAAATTCATCCTAACATAGCCTTGCATGTTAAAGAGGAACTCAAAAAACTCCTTGATGCAGGATTTATTAGACCTATTGATTATTCTCCTTAGATCTCAAATATTGTCACAATTGCAAAACCTGATAATTGTATTAGGATGTGCATGGACTTTCAAGACTTGAATAAAGCCTCTTTAAAAGACAATTTTCCACTTCCTAATATCTACATGATTGTGGATTCAACTACTAGAAATGATTTGTTGTCATTCATCGATGGATTTTCTAGTTATAATCAAATCCTTATTAACCCTCAAGATCAATACAAAACTATGTTTACAATTGTTTGGGGAACATTTTGTCGGGTTGTGGTGCCCTTCAATCTAAAGAATGTTTTTGCAACTTATCAACGTGCAATGACATTAATATTTCATGATTACATTCACAAAAATCTTGAAGAGTATGTCGACGATATCCTTGCTAAATCATTAACACGACAAGACAATGTGAATATCCTTTGTACAATCTTCAAATGAATACACAAGTAAAAAATGCGCTTAAATCCAAATATGTGTGTCTTTGGCATAGATAGTGGTAAAATTTTGGGGTTTGTCATCTCTCACAGAGGCATTGAGGTGGACACAAAGAAAATTGATGCAATTATTAACATGCCACCCCCTAGGAATATTTCTCAGTTGTGAACATTACAAGGACGAATTAAAGCTATCTGTCATTTCATTGCATCTTTAGTTGATCACACATTACCTTTCACGCATCTTCTTAAAAAGGGAATAGCTTTTGATTGGGATGATGATTGTAAACAAGATTTTGAGAGTCTCAAGGAATATCTAGTTACTCCACCTGTTTTGCAACCTGCTATGCCACATAGACCATTTATCTTATACGCCACATCAACCCATGCTCTTGTAGCATTGTTGGCTGAAAATAATGATCATGGTAGAGAACACCCTATTTATTACATTAGCCACACCTTAATTGATTATGAATCATGATACTCACTAATTGAAAAACAATGTTTGGCTCTTGTATTCGCTACTAGTAAGTTGTGACATTATTCACTAAATGTTGAGATACAATTAATTACAAAATTTGATGCTCTTAAATATCTTTTCAAAAAAATAGATCTCTCTGGATGATTAGCTAAGTGGGTGATGTTGTTAACTAAGTTTTATCTTAAATTTTTTTCACAAAAGGAAATTAAATGCCAAGCCTTAACCGATCACTTAGCTGACACTCCTCCTTTTGCTTTACCTAATCCTGATTCATTCCCTGATGATGATGTCTTAATTGCTGAAATTAAACCATGGGAGTTATTTTTTGTTGGATCTAAGTGTAGAATAGGTTTCGGTGCTAGAGTGATTCTCATTCCACCTACTGGAAAACCCATTCCCTTATCCTATGGATTAAATTTCCTATGCACAAATAATACAGCTGAGTATGAGGCTTTGATCATAGGATTACAAGTTTCTCTATCTTTAAACATTAAACATATCAAGATCTTTGGCGATTCACAATTGGTCATTCAAAAAATCAATGGAACATATCAAGCTAGACATGACAAATTATTAAAATACAAGGATCTTACAATGAGACTATTAGAAAAATTTGACTCATTCACCATTGATAACATCCAACGCAAAGATAACCGACATGTGGATGCAATGGTGAGTGTAGCTTCTCTCATATCCCCTCTTGACCCTTTCACTAATTTCACCTTTATGATCCATCCCATCACCAAACCTTCGATTGATACTCTGTTAGAAGACATTTTGGCAATAAATCACGATGCTTCATGTGAATGGTATGATACAATATATAACTATTTTCAAGATGGTACCATTCCCGAGCCTACCACAATCAATACTCAAAAGTATTTACGTAAACTCGTGGCTAAGTATGTGATCCTTGCAAACGCCTTGTATAGAAGATATTTTAATGGTCTCTTGTTATGATGTCTTCGAGATTTTAAAATCCCCTTAGTGCTCAAACAGGCTCATGTCAGTTCATGTGGTAGTCATTTTGATGGTCATTCGTTAGTGAAAAAACTTATTTGTATGGGTTATTATTAGAGACATGTGCAGAAGGATTGTTTTTCCTATGTTAAACAATGTCACAAATGGCAAGAGCACAACAATTTGATCCATGCTCCTGCTACTAAGCTCTGGGCCAATGTTCCTATTTGGCCATTTTCAGTATGGGGGTTAGATATTATTGGAAAAATATCACCACCTTCTTCTGCTAGACATACATTTATCATAACTGGAACAGACTATTTCATGAAATGGGTGGAATCAATTCCCTTCCATTCTACAATAGCTGAAGCAATTTTTTGTTCATTCTGGATCACATAATTGCTCTCTTTGGACTCTCGTCCACAATTGTTTCAAATAATGGAACTCCATTTAAGAATAACAAAGTTCAACAATTTCTTGAAACATTCAACATTCAACATCTCTTTTCTACACTGTATTATCTGCAATCCAATGGACAAGCTGAAAATACTAATAAACTTCTTGAACAAATCCTTAAGAAAACTATCACCAAGCATAAAAAATATTGGCATATGTAGCTATCGTATGCACTTTGGGCTTATAGAACTAATGTTTGATCATCCACCAGAAATACCCCTTATAGCCTCGTTTATGGAACTAATGTGATCATGCCCTTGGAGTTAGAAATTCCTACTTTGCAAGTTGCTCTTTGAGATATCTTTGATAATGACAGTTATAAAGATCAATGATTTCATCAACTTGAGATGCTTGATGAATAGCATATCAATGCTCTCAAACATCTCCAAGCTCACATCAAACAATTACAATGCAAACACAATATTCATGTCATCCCTCAATCGTTTTCTAAGGGAAATTTTTTTCTTATTGAAAATCAGCAAAATGCTAGTGCTGACAATGAAGACAAAGATAAATTCAGCCCTAATTGGTTGCAAACTTACAAAGTTGATACCAATTATGGGTCTAGTTCTTATCTCTTAACATATCTTGATGGAACACCCCTTAGGGAACCCATTAATGTCATACATTTGCATCAATATTATCTCAAGCCTCTTCGAATAGTATGATAATTAAAGCATTGTTGTTTAAAATTATTTGACTCTAAGTAACTTTCACATTGCTTCATTCTTGACAACTAATCTTGTGTTTGTTTTGAACACTAAGGTAATTAAATAAGTCCCTTTTATAATTACTTTAGGCCTCATACTATTCTTGTTTTGTTAATTTAGATCCTTATTAGTGTATTTAATTTAACATATTTTCTCATTATTCATGTCGTATCTATGCTAAAACTGAAACATCTTTTATACTAGATCACATCACTCCTGATAAACCATGTCATCATTAATTAAATACTTTTACTCTAAGTTATTTAATTAATCACATAGCATTTAAGATCAACATAAAAATAAACATCATCATAATATCAAAGGAACATGTCTATATATATATATCAAATTTTTTACACATCATCATCATATACAATGTCAAAATGGTCTATGAGAGCTAGGCCCCTCAGGACCTGGAACTCGTGATCCAAACCCTGGGTGTCAAGAGATGATTGTGTGTGACCATGATCCTAAACTGCCGAGTCTAAGTGCATACTATAGACCTTGTACTTGAACAATGGCTACAATCCTCTCATTTTTCATCTAATCCCTCTTTGCTCATGTTTGTGCCAGCTCTACCTGTAGTCTCTCTACCTCTGTTGAGGACTATGTTGAATGTAGTGCACTCTCAGCTCGATGGAGTTTCCTCCTCACACTCTCATACACTTCCTGTAGCCTCGCAAAAGGTTTGAGTGACTTTGGATCTTCCTCCATGATCACTGGGGGCACGTAGTTAGGATCCATCTCCTCCTCATTGATGGATGTAGGCATTATCTTTGTGGCAACATGATGATAGAACTCTCGCCAGTCTCTCATTACTCCTACAAGATAGACAATGTACACAATCAGTAACACATCAGCATGGTATATATATATAAATACAACATAAATCATTAAAATACATGCATAAAATTAAATATCATCACCTATGTCTCCAAGTGCATGAGGAATATCAACCTCATCCTCTTTGGGGTGCATCAAAGATGTGCTAACCTCTCTCTGACTCTAACTGCTGATGTATGTTGTAGCTACTACCCATGATCTAGTCCCGTAAGCATGTGAGGACTCTACATGCTCATACTAATCATCAATAGCTACCTCATCACCCTCGCTCATGGGTGGATCCTCCTTGTAATCCTCATAATCCTCCTCCTCATCATCCTCTCCTCCATCCTAGTTCTCATAGTTAGGATCAGCCTCAGACTGGTACTCCTCATCGATAACATCTATAAAAATATTTTTTGGCCTATACCGTACCTCCTCTGCTCTCTCCTTTGGCTCATCACCCTCATCTAGTGATGGTCTTGCATCACCTATAGGGACATCCATGGGGAACATAGGAGCTATTTGTACATATGACCACCACTCCTCGTTCTCATTTGTGCTATCGACATCATCAACATTGAATGTTGGTGGATAATCATGATTTGAATCCTCATAATAACTACTATGAACATGATCTATATAGTCAGCCAAATAGTATCACCTGGCCTTCAGGCACTCCGCACTAATTTTCTAATGAAGGGGCATGCCCTTGGTGGTGTCTATACCTGCCTAAACTATCCCACATGACTCGCCCATAGTAGAAATAGTCCTTACAACATAGTCATGCCTCCCTACTAGATACCTATCCATCTTCATCCTCCTCAACTATCCTATGAGATCTAGCCACTATAGCATTAGTAGATAAGGTCTCCAAAGGATCTCATCCTCCTCTAGTCGGTCAAATCTCACCCTCCAAAACTGTAAATCTTTGTACTACCACAGAGTAGCAAAGGATGATGAATGCTCATGGGTAACACTGCAGCTATAGTAAAAGGGTATCCGATAGGCCCTGGTACATGTGATATGCTCAAGGAACCACACCTGTAGAAGCGTACAATAGACCTTACTGTCATTCTCTTGAAACACAAACCAACCAAGATCATAATATAAGTATGTTAGAATGCAGCAGCCCTAGGCATAGACTATCCTTTGCTCGTACTTTCCTTGAATCAAGTGTACCAGTCCTCCATCTAAGTGTGTTGTTCATCGATCTGGATTGAGAACCAATGCCACTGTTTGCATCATAATCCGTCTAACCATAGGAGCTCACAAATACAATAGCATGGGAATCTCGATCCACACTCTAACCCTCTCATCATGTACAATTCCATGTAAATAGTACTAAATATCTCTCTTCTTCCCCCAGAATGACCAATCCCCCTAGAAATACACTAGCTCTCCTTGAATGGGAACTCGAAGGATGTGATGTACATCCTCGAGAGTGATCATCATTTCCCTAGTGGGAAGATGAAAGGTACAAGTATCAACATCCCAACTCTCTCATAGAGCCATAAGCATGGTTTCATGGTATCTCATAGGTGGCATAAGATATGCCCAATAGATACCCATTGACTATAAATTCTCTATCTTTGTCACTGATAGCATCGACGCATGATCTCTCAAGAATTTAAGTTGTCTTCCCCCTAGCCATTGTCGCAACCAAGTGGAACCTGTCAAAATCATCACAAAATGCTCTAAATTTCATCTAATTTCTTTAATTTTCACATATTTCATCATGCAGATGTGCTAAATTCAATCTAGTGTGCTTTTCTAATGGCCCTAGAAACTTTAGAACCCTTTTGGAAATTTTGCAGAGAAATGGGACACTTCGCGAAGAAATGGGACACTTCATGAAGAAATGGAACACTCTAAGAACATAAGGGACACTTTGTGAAAAAAAATCCGTGAACCCTAAATTAACCAGGTATGCATGCCTAACAATCATTAAAATATTATAAAATCACAAGACAAAGGTTGCAGAATTGACTCACCTCATGATGTAGCTCACCGCGTGTCACCTGCTCACAAAGATCATCCAACCATGAAGGTTTATAATCTCATCTGCTCAGCATGTTATTCTCTCATTCATCACTTTCAAGCTATAGTGGCAAGTTACTTTCATCTACTTCTTTTAATCTCTTTTCATCTCTTTTTACTTTTACACATTAATATATAGTTATCATCTTTTCAAGAACTCATAATGTAGCCATTATTCAAATCAACATAACGAGAGCTAGGGTAATCTATTTTCGACGCCATTTGATGAATTGGAATCGTGATTCTGCACTTGGCATCATCATCTATCTATTGTTATGTGGCATGGTACTCGGCAATGACCAATGATATGATTTCTCTTATTTGATGTGGCTAGATTGCTACCTTGATTCCACCTATGTAAAGCAAGCAGAATCAAGGGGGGCATACATCTACCCTCGAATTGGATTCCTAGGAGTTCGACAAAAGGATTTTTGGACAATCAAAAAATGTGTGTTGTAGGATGCAGTTCCTAATGTTGTGGTTGTGCAGATAACTACATTGGGGGCTTCGTTCTCCCGTCTTTTGAATGAGTATCCTTTTATGTAATAAACTGCATTGTTTAGAGTCCTTTAGCCTACATATGCACATAGAGTCATATGGGCGCTAAAGTGGGAGCTAAATATGCATGTATAAAGGTGTCTCTGGTGGTGTGTTGGTACTCTTGAAAGAGACAATTTCATACATGATTGAATCACTTTTGAATCCTTTACATCAATTACCCTTCAAAACAACATTTATAGGTAGTTGGACCCATTAATTTTGATCTAGAGGCTTGTTTTACCTAAGAAATCACATGGAAACCTAATGACAACATTTTAATTGCATCATGCCTCCAATAATCCACCTTCACAGAAACTACTAAGTAGTGGGACCCATACACCACCTTGGGAAAATGACTCCTCTCTAGTGGGACCCATTAGCCAAGGGTGGAAAATGGTCCC
>VDFB02098734.1:0-29746 GCA_007258455.2 Sequoia sempervirens
ATCTCTCCTCACTCATTTGAAAAAGGGGAATATTTCTTTTTCTCAACAAACTTACTTAGCTTCTTGAGAAAGTTAACTTGTGACATCTTGTGCAAGTTAACTTGTGACCTTTTGAACAAGTTGAAAGTGTGTTTGTTTGAGGGAATGCAAACCCTTGATTAAATCTCATCTTGCATTCTCACCCATTGATGAGAATCCATGATCCATGCCTCTTCTTTCTTTCATCCTTGATTGTTGATTGATCTTTTTGATCTCATCCATTCATCTCTTTTTACCTATTCTATAATTAGAGCTTGCCTCTATTGAATAGGGATCCTTCTTTCAAAATCAAACTTATGTTGTTGAAATCACTCATACTCACACTCAAATTTAGCACACATTTAGCATCTTTTAGTTCATTCTAATTGCATTTAGTTAGCTTCAAGCTTCCATTAATGGCTTCCATGATCACATAATGCATCCATTGAGCTTGTTTATTAATTAGGGTTTGAATCTTTTAGTTTAGAATCCATCTAGATTAGCTTAGTATTTGTATATCTTTATCATTTTAGCATAGATCATGTTTAATTAGCTTGCATCATGCTCATTTAGATTAAAATTATGTTTACATACACATCTCACAGCCATTCCATTAGTTTTCTTCAATAAAACTGACTGAGCAAGCTCATTTATCCATGGGATTGGGAAAGGGTCACCATTCCACATCAACGCAACACCACTCCCACAACAGGATAAGTTTTAGATGGATTAGAGTAGACATTTAAACATTTTCATATTTTAGAATGTTTAGTTTGATCTTCATTTGAATGATCTTGTTGAGATTTGATGTTAGTGGCTTCATTGTGTTTTGATTCTTCATGGATCAAGTGTAATCAACCCATAGTAATCTGTCCAATCACATTACCTCCCAAGGTTTCCACCACCATGACAAGACAATTGATCATGATTAATGATACTTTGGAGATTAACGAGGATGGCATCATAGGAATGCCAAAATTTATGAGACATGACACCCACATTAAAGCAAAACCATAAGCAAGAATATTTTCCTCATGAAAGACATGTGATATTTTATAATCATTAAAGAAACCAAAAATAGAAAGGGAATCCTCAATGATATGTGAAATAAACCACGATGCGGGGTTCACTTTCAAAAGACAATTAATAATATTAAGGGAGTCCCCTTTCAACCACAACTTAGTCACCCCAACCTCTTTAGCAAGAAGGAGGCCATGATAGGTTGTTGATGCCTTTGCAAAGTGGTTTGTCTAGCTTTTGAAAGGATGATTTTGGCATGTTTCCATCAGTGACAAAGGGGGATATTTTTGCAAGAATAAGGATATATTTTTGATGAACTCGTTGGCATCATGAGCATGTGGGATGAGAACAAAGTGAATAGTTATGCATTGCAGTGTTGTTATTGATGTCAACATTGTATCTCGATATGAAGACTATGGTGTAAATTAGTTGGGTGTCTTGAACATGCTCAATGATGATTATGTAAGACAATTTTACAAGAATGTTTGATATGGTGAAGGCAATACTTGTGGAAATTGACTAAGTGCCAATTCAGGTGATTCTATGTACAAGGGATCCAGTATTTGGGTGCACATTGGTCTAGTAATGAAGATTTTTCTTTGCACTTATAACATAATTTTTTTGTTGATAGAAGATCCTAATTCTAGAGTTTCATCTTGTTTTGGCTTCTAGTGTGAAAGTTACGAGTAATAGAAGTTTGGATTGGCAATTATAGGCGTTTTCTAGTGTAGTATACATGTTTTGATGAATCCACACTTCTCTATGGATTGGAATCTAGCCTTGCAGATTTGTGAAGTTATTGATAGGTGTTAGTAGATTGTACATTCTAGATAACATAGAGTTTGGATGTCCATGTGTCTAAATATGGTTGTTGGTGCCGACCTAATGGGCTTTATGTGTTGTGTATGTTGAATATGTTTTGATTTGTTATATGGGTGTTATTTTTAGGTCCATTTTGACTTATTTAAAATTTTTGTAAGCTTTGAATCTGGGCACTAAGTGTGTGTTTATGGATTTTGAGCCGACAAGCTAAATTTTTCTTATTGCATCCAATTAGGCTGACCTAATTGATGTTTTAGATGAAGCAGGTATATAAGTAGGATCATTTTCAATGTTTTTGGGTTGTGTGATGAGTAACAAGTTCTTATGGATGTGAATTGTGTGAATACAGAGAAAATGCAGAGTAGAGTAGATTGTTAAGTCAAATCAATATGAAGTGTGTAAAGTATGTATTCTGAGCTTCATTGGAACTATTTCATGCATATGTCAAATGTAATTATAATAGTTCAAAACTTGGCTTCTATCTTTTTTTCTTAGTGGGTAGTGAGTCCACTTGGATAGTGTGTCCACCTGTAGTGAGTTAATCCTCACCATAATATACTATAACCGGTTATAATATATTGTGAGCTAATCCTCACCATGGTTTTTACCATTTTGGTTTTCGACATAAAAATTTGGTATTCATGTGTCATGTGATGTTTTTGGTTATTTTCATTCTTTCATTAATTATTGTAAATTGAATATGCTATGAGTATTGGATGTTTAAATGATTAAGTGGTTTAAAAGAATACTGATTCACCCCCCTCTCAATATTCCAGGTGTTCAACAGATGTCTTGTGTCCTTTTGAATGATGATAATCACAATAGTCATCATCCTTATACCATGAGGGTTTGATTTGAGATTCCCCATATTGTCTAAAGTTTGGAAGCTTTATGAGATTTGTTTGGACCAATTAATTCACGACTGTTTCAATGGGTTCTTCTAAGGGAGTGTATTTTCGTCTTGGGAAATAGTTATTTTTCCTTGGTGTTGATCCTTGTTGGGTATTAACATGTTGAATATGTTGTTAATTTCCCTATTATGTGTTTGTTTTGGAGGGTGCATTTATGACAACCTTCACATCTACCACACTATCATTAGTAATGTTCTTATTTTTAGCCTATATACAGGGTTTGTCATTGGAACTAGATGATGGGTGATTATCTTTGTATATTTGTAAGGATCCCTTAGCAATGAGGGATCTTTCAATGGTAAGCCCTTTAGAAATAAGCTCTTCAAAAGTTGATACACATTGCATTTTTAGTTGAAAGGAAAGATTTGTGTTTAGGTTTCCGATAAGGATTTTGACTTGTTGTTTCTTAGGTATAGGCCACTTGCATTTGCTTGCCTTGTGTCTCCATATTTTTAAGAAATGAACAAAGACTTCTCCCTTGTTTTTTTGTAAGTTATATAGTTCTTCCAAGGTGATCTCTACATCTATATTGCAGGAAAAGTGTGCTACAAATTAGTCTATTATTTCTTGGAATGTTTTGATCCTTGGAGGTAGATGAGGAAACCATTCGATTGCTTGCCCAAGCAACCTACATGGAAAAAGTATCATGAGGTATGTGCCATTATAAGATACTTACATGCAACCCACATAGAACTCTCTTATGTGTTCTTTGGGATTTCAAGGTCCTTTATACTTGTCAAACTTTGGCATTTCAAAGTTTGGGGAAATTTTACCATCAGGATGCTTCTATCAAATGGGTAAGGACATAGATCTTGGACAACATATGAATTTTTGGTCTTCCTGCTTGTATGTCTTGAATCGTTTGTGTTAAGGCTTGCATTTTTGATGATATGTCTATAAGAGAAATGCTTGGTGAAGGGTTTTAGGTATTATATTGAGGCATGGTTGATGAGTTGAATAATGGATCTTAATAAGGTGGGATGTTCGTGTTATATTGATTATACGAAGTGTTGTTTGGATTGGTAGGTGGTGGGGTGAATGCATTTTATGAATCTTATTGGTTTTGAGTTATGAAATTTCGTTGAGGGTTTGGTTGCAAGTTTTGTTGTTGTTTTTGTGCAAAGATTGTTTGTTGGGATTGTAATTTTTTTTGTGTTTGTTGATATGTGATGCTGTGCTGTGGGGATGGCATTTGTTGTTGATGCAAAGCAATGTTTTGTTGGGGATGTTGTGAAGTGAATTGATTTTGTGGAATGTTACTTTGTTATTGATGCTACGTAGGAATGATATTTTGATGTTGTTGCATGAAATTTTGTTGGGGAGAGGGTTGATATTGATGTTGATAGTTTTGATGATTTTGATGATTTTGATGTTGTTAATGTTGTGATTGTTGATTTTATTAATTTTTTTGATGCTGATGTTATTGATGTTGGGATTGTTGATTGTTGGAACCATTCAAGTTCATGCTTTGTGAAGGTGGATTCATCTCATAGTTTGTCATGTTTGAATCTTGAGCATTGAATGTTGGTATTTTGAAAGCCTAGATTTGTGTTGGTGTTTTGAAAACCTATATTTGTGTTGGTATTCTATAAAATTTGAGAATTATACAAGGGTTTGACATATTGATTTGATAAATTGGTTTGATCTATTCCTTGCAAAGTAACCATTAGTTGACTTGACACATTAAATGAAGAAGGATTTGGAATTTGTTGTGTTATACATTGTTCCAAAGATTCATTTTCATGAGGGTGATTTCTTGATGCTATTTGTGCAAAGGATTTTTCTTCTAAGGCCATTTTTGCTAAGGATTGTTCTTTGAGTTTGTTGAAATCAAAGTTTGAGGGAATTTTAGCACCATTTTGTGAAATTTTCAACATGTACAAATTTGGGTAAAGATTTAACATGGTTTCTATTATGTGACCAAGAGTTGGATCTTGTGACATTTCTAGAATTTCATTGGGGGTGAATTCTCTAAGCTTATTAGTAATGTCTTCTATATGAATTGTTTCAATTTGAGATGTTTGAGGTTGTGTTTTGGGTGGTAATTGAACTTCATGAATAATAATGGGTATTCAAAAGGGTTGATCACTAAAATTTGTAGTAATAGGAACACTTGACCCACTTGGATTAGATTCCATGGTTTTTTGTATTGTGACCTAGTTGTGACCATACAAGTTATAGCAACCTTAGGGGATGTTGGATGTGAATGAATTTTTTGAAATGTTTTGGTTGCCTCAAATTTTGCTAGTATTGAAACTTTGACATTTTTAGGACCAATGTTGAATGATTGTGTGGATGGATGGAGGATATGGAACCTTCAATTTTGATGAAGTTTAGACTAGATATTTAGGTATGTTTGAGGATGATAATGACCTTACAAACCTTGGAAGTAGAGACTCGAAAGTAAGTTCCCATAATAATATTTACTAAATCAATCAAATACTATAAAAGAGATTGTTTCCAAGCATAAATTCAAACTAGTTGCTAGGATGAAGATCTAAATCCAAATGATCTATATCAAAATGTTTTAAATTGATGTTTGAAATGAAATAATTTGATGGTAAAGTTGATGCTTTTCTGTTTGTTGTGTTGACCCTAATGATAGCCTAGAAGGTGTTTTAACAAGCTCAAAATGATAATGAACACAATTTATTTTTTTGGTATTCAAATTGATACAAGTGAACAAAAATTTGTTCTGCATTAATGTCAAATGATTTAGCACTTGTTGATCAAAATGAAGATTTTAGAAATGTTCTTAAAGTTCTCTATTTTTAGTTTTAGACAAAGGTATTGTTATGTTTTTTCTTAAGTGTTAGACTATTTACTACATTTAGGCATCATGGTATCTACAAAAGCATCAATGTTTGATAGAAGTGTCATATTGTCAAAAAAAAGGTGTCAATCTACAGATGTATGTTTTCCCTGACAAAGGCACCAAGATGTACAAAGGAATCAATATGCAAACAAAATCGTCATTTAATAAAAATAGAAGCATCAATTTGCACAAAGGCATCACACCATCTGGAAAAAGGCGTCAATCTGTCAGAGGATATTTGATGTGCAATTTAACCTAAGTGCTTGAAATTTTTGATGTGATAAAACATAGTAAACATGTAAATTGACTCAATTGGTGTTTAGATGATTTTTGTGTGTTCTTCTTCCATAAGATCACATTGATTGGTATCACAATGATATCGACAATAAAAACATTCCATAGGAGAAAATCCCATTTGTAATGTAGATTGGCTTTATCTACTTATATTAGGACCGTATGATAAAATATCTTCCCATTGAATGGAAAACTAGAGTATGCCAAGGTCATATACCACCTTAGCACCTCTTACCTTGGAAGGAAAAGTTCCTTGAAAGGAGTTAATGTCACCTCAACAAGGGTCGACACATTGTGAGTAACTTCACATGATGATGCTATCATGTTGCAACTCTATAAGTTGAAAGTCTACAAATGGCTCTTAGGCTTCTAATAACAAGTTTCATAGTAGAGGTACTCCATAAAAAACACATGTAAAAATTTGATATTGAAATATCATCTCCTTGTGTTCAGAATCACTTGGGACCATAGAGGAATACCTAGAAATGCATGATTGGATTGAGCTATAGTTGTCGCTCTCACCCCTTTATATAGCTTGTCAGAAGAAATGTGCTTGAGGTTGGACCCTAGGGTCATGAAATCCCTAGGCATGCCTCCTAATAATAAAGGAAGGATTAGTGTTTCTATTTCTCATCACCCAAGATTTCACTAGGCGCAAGGGGAGTGGATACGTAGACAACTCCTTCGGTGAATAACAAGAACAAGCACAAACTAGAGGTATTTATTGCCACCCAAGATCACACAAAGTGCAAGGTACACTCTAGCCTACCAATCACGGAAAACATGACAAGAAAGTTAATTTTAATTGCCCCAAGGGAAAATGAAGATTGTCTTATTCAATTTTAAACACCAAATTGAAGTGTACAGATTGCGTTGTTTAATTTTAAACACCAAATTCAAGTGTGAAGATTGTGTTGTTCAATTTCAGAGCACTAAAGTAAATATGAATTCATTTTATGCAAAAAAAATTGAGATGTGAATCCTAGACTACTTGAAAACCTACAAAATAAATGATAGTAGATTAATTTCCCAAATCCCACATGCTACAAATAATTAATTCTAGTAAAGACAATTAGGAAAATAACACATGGTTAGTGTTATTCAAAAAATAGAACTGAAATTAAGATCAAACCCTCAAAATTTATCCCTTTGTTATACCTTGCAAAGGAATCATACTGTTCTTACAAAGACATTGGATTGTCAGATAGAAGCATCACACTATCAAATAGAAGCACTGATTGCCAAATAGAAGCTCCAAACTGTCTACTTGCAAAAGCATCACTCCTTTGCATAAGTGTCACCCTTTTTGCAAAGGTGTCAACCTGTACCTACCATAGAATAGAAAAGGTAAAAAATAGAAGCATCAGGGTATGTGAAAAGGTGTCAAACTTTGACTTGCATAAGTGTTGGGATTTGCAGAAGCGTCGCCCTTTGACTTATAAAGGTGTTGGACTGCCTCTGTAATCTGCAATGGCCAAAAAAGCTCTAGAAAAACTTATTAGACAGGGACATGGGTCCCATCAGGCATGCCAAAATGTCATATGGTAAACTTAAGTGATCAATTAACAATGAAATTGAACTAAATCCAATAAATTCAAGCTTGATCAATTAGAGCCATATTCAATGAAATTTAGTAAACATTTCTAAAATGATTTAATTAACATGAAAGAAATACAAACTCTAAACAATTGAATACACTAGCAAGCAAACCTCCAAACACATTATGGATTTGAATGCAAATTTTGAGTGATATGGATGTGGATTGCTCAAAATTTCCTAATCCATGGTGTTGCAAAAGCTTGGTTGGTGAATGAGGATGATTCACAAAAGAGGAGTTCTCAAATTTCTCAAAGGTGAGTAATCAATTCAAGAGAGTAAGGATGCATAAAGGTTGTGAATCCTTTTTCATGTAAAAAGGCTTGGATTTTATATATTTTTGAAATATTGATCAATGGTGAGGATTCAAAATGCGAACCAAGGGATGAAATTGAATTAAGGATGTGAGTGTGGATCAATGGATGTATCAAAGGGTCAATAATCCATGAAGGTGTGGATCAAATATTTAATCAAGGGTTCATAGTCCATGATGATTCAACAAATCCCTTAATTTTAGGAAATATGTTGGATATATTATTCATGCGGAGGGAAGAATTTGAATTTGAAAAGGGAATATTCCTAAGAATATTTTTTTATGGAAGTTGGAGAATTGGAGGAATATTAATTAATTAAACAATTTGGGAAAAATCATTTAATTGTGCAAGTTTGAAGAATTAGGAGCTTTAATTAAATAATCGAGAATTATTTAATGTAGGATGGAAAATTGCATATAATTAAATAATCTAGAATTATTTAATCAAATGGGGAGGAATTAGCATGAAGGTGATGAATTAATCAAATAAAATTAATTATTCAATTAAAAGGGAAAAAAAGTGAATTTAAGTAAATAATTTGACATTATTTAATTAAATGGATTAAATAGGTGAATAATGAGAGAAGTGGTGTTAATAAATGAAACTAGATGTGCAATATACTCAATACATTTTCATGCGTCTATAGGCAATAATCTTCTACTAGTTCCATATCCTTACCATCTCACAATACACCAAAATAATCAATCATAAACATCATTTAATTTATATGATTTGTAGTCTTAGTCAATGCCACATTTGAATATATATGAAACAAAACTGGGGGCTCTGATGAAAGACAATTTAAGAAATATATATAGCATACAATTTTCTTTGATATGGTGCTTGGCCTTCAATATCACAAACTAGCTTATAGGCACAAAGTGAAAACCAAAATAGAGGTACACTATGCAACTTAGGTATGGTTTGTTTCAAGGTAAGTTTTTAATTTCTATAGTGATATCTATTGCAATGCCTTAGGGAACCCCCCTTAGTTTATTAAAGTTAGAAGTGAAGAGGTCCTACCTATCTCAATAATTGGTCCTTATTTTCCTAACCTGAACATAGGTTTTGTGATTTTCTTCCCTGGTTTGACACCCCTAGAACTTGGGATAATATCCAACCTTAGGGATTTAGGAACTAAAACTTAGATCATCAATAGGTTTTACTCCTCTAATAACTACATTGGTGTTGTTGGCTCTTTTTTAAAGATAAAGTATGGGGATCTATTAGGGAGCCCCAACCCATAACATATTCATTAAACACACAAAGAAATATTACTAAATGCCTATGTAAACAATCAAAACTAGGTTGAATTAGACTTAAAATAAACAAAAATCCTACCAAATCAAGATTTTTTTTTCCAATGAAAATGTCGAACCATATTACCTAGAAACTATATTATAGGGTCCACCTTCCTATTATTGACGTATGTCCAACACACTATATCCTCTTTTCATCATAATATACTGAAATTGGATATAACAAAATATATTGATTTATTGTCTCTAAGAGAAGTTCTAGAATATTTTTTCTTATACCAAATTCACTTTCTTGAGTCAATCTTGATAGCCAAGAAATATTACCAATTCTAAATGCAGGAGGAAAGAGAAGCTAATAATTTACAAATTTGGTACAACCTACCTCTTTCTTTATTTCATCCTACACTTTAATAGACTTGAGACAAACCATAGTCTTGTTTTTCCACCAAAGAATGCGAACAAACTACATTTACATGCCATCGAAGGAATGGCAAAGCCCTCTTGTAATATTCAATTGTAATTTTTTATTTATTTATCATCATTTCTACAAGAGGTATCTTGTGAGTCACAATTGGAGGGAATATATTAGCTTCATTATAAGATATAAAAACTATCCTCATTATTGAAATATGGGACAAGCATGATCCATTTCATCATATTTCCTTTTGGTTATTTTTTGGTGTGCCCAACAAGAAATCTATAGATACATGACCCACCCAAAAAATATAAACATTCCAACACCCCAGAATCAAAAAGAACTTTGATAACAATTAATTAAGTTAATACCTTTATCCAATAAACTTGTGGCTCCAACCACTAAGATATATTTATACTAGAGGAACTTCACCATGTCAATCCCCATGTGTACTAGAAAGTTAGAACCAAGCTCCTAAGTTCCTTGATATATTGAAAATAAGTTGTATTGTAGGTTTATGCAAATTCTAAGGGTAAAATGGATATAAAGGTGTAATAAAGGTATGAAAATTCTATTATTATATTTTTTAACCCACTTAGTACATTTGCAATTGGCTATAGGAGGACGTCTAGTAAAGTAAGACTACAATAACATAAATCATTAAATTATAAAGGATACATGAATACCAATAGGAGAGCTATTGGTATGCATTCATGATCTTTGCTTGTGTCCTATTTATTATATAGTAGTTCCTACAAAGCACCCAAGGAGAGTAGTCATTGTATGTTGAAAAAGAAAACCAAACTACACACAAAATAGTAGAAGTGATGATGTGCCAAGCATGTTATGATAGCATATTAAATAAAATAAACAACATTAAAATCATAGTTGTTTTTTGGATAACTTCATAGATTGCTTAAATTTTAACCCCTATTTTTGGTAAGAGGTTTGTGGAGAGCCATTTCTTAAGAATAATATTATGAAAGCATGGTAGTGACCTATATTATAAACTAGATATATGATATATTGGCAATTAAATCAATTGGAATCTTGGATAATAGTGTGGAAAGCAAGGGTAAAAGAAAAGGGTCATGCTAGGGAAACAAGAAATTTCTAGATGATTATTAGTTTGGTTCAGATTGGTGCTTAGGAGGGAGCCACCCCATGGCTAAATTGTAGCTAACCTAATAAGATATTATAATTATTTTAGAATTTTGCAAGAGCCACTCGATATATTATAAATGGTTTCATAATTTTAGAAAGAGCCACCTCAAATATTGGAAATGGTTTTGCATTTTCTCAAGAGCCACCTCATGGATAAATATGGTAGCCAACCCAATTGTAATTGGATTTTTTAATTAATTGGTTGAATGAATAGGTAGGCCTAGAAAGTATGTGTGGTCTAGAGCTTGGCTGTAGTAAAAATTAATTCTCAATTGAATTCTAATAATCATCATGATGCACAAGTAACACTCAAATGACAGTAATAGAGAGTGATGCACGACACTTTCCCCCCTTTGGCCAACGAGAGAAAGAGATCAAATAATTGAGCTAGCCAACATAAAGTAAAATATGATGATGATGATGATGATGATGATAATGATTAGGCTGCTATAGGTAAATATTATTATAAAAAGTGTGGTCAATGTGAACCCCTGAAGGAAAATCACAAGGGAAGATAGTGTCTCATGTCACCAAGTGATGATGGGAAAGATTAATAGGAAAGAGGAACATCTTGGCCCCCAAGAGTGGTCCAAGGATGATGATGTAAAATTTGAAGGATCATTGGGAGATCTGGAAACAATGGATTAATTGGATTTGGCAATGATGAGGCTCAAAAGAGAGGAAACTAGATATCAATCATAGGATATGGTAATGACTAGGCTCAAAAGATAAGAATTGGATAACCATTGGAGAATTGGTAGATGGATCAATGATGAGGTAAACAAGGGGGACTACATGGTCATGTCCCCAAGGGTGTTCAAAGTGATGAAATTCAAGGATATTGAAAGATATATTGATGATGACACTAGAAGAGGAAAACATAGTCAATGAGGTTTTAGTATAGGCAAATAAGCAAAGAGGTAGAGAGCATGAACAAAACTAGTGTAGGATTGAATGATAAATAAGATGAATTACAATGAATATACATTATATCATGGGAAATTATCATTAAAATGATTAAGGATGTACAATAACACATGCATGTAAAAAGAGCTAGGAAAAACACACATATAAGTGAACATACATACAACTACATCTCACAAACTTGATTGGAATCAATCCTAATAGTATTAGGTATGATAGTGACTAAATTGTGTATCATCATTCTCTAACTCATGATAGTGGTATATGATTCAAACATTAAAAAAAAAATAAAGAGGGGAGATATGTGAAAATCAAAGGATGATGGTAAAAGGTAACAACATGAAAAACTTGAAAAGGCATAAAGTAAAAAATAATAAATGACCAAACAATAATAAAATGCAACAAGGAGCTTCTTTCAAGCCATTCAATATCAAGAATTTTGCATCGATGTGTTCCAATATAATTTCTAATGTTTATGCACCAAGCTGACTAAGGAGTTTTCTTATTATAACTCTCATTGGATGTTGGATTTGTGGGTGGAGTGGAAATTTGTGAGATGTGATAAATATAAATGGTGATAAGGTATCAAGTAGTAGGTAAAATGAAATGGATTTCCATGAACTATTTCAAATTTTAATCACATTGTGCTTAGTTCTTTGAGGTTTTATTGGAAATAATTGATCATATAGGGATTGAGAAGTGAAAATGTGGAGGGAAATATTTCTTTTTGTGAATGTGCACTTATCAAGTCATGGTACTAGTAGAATTGAAAATAAGGCATCCTAGCTCAATGTTCATCATTTAATGGCTTGTAGTGGACAAATAATGGGGATAAAGAATGGATAGGGAAGACAAAAAACTAGGAATCCTCAAGCTTGGTAGACATTTTTTATTTTTTATATTGATAATTCCTTAGTCATTTTGATATTGATGTAAAATTTATCTCTTAGGCTTGCATGTTTTTGATTTTATTTTTGGATTTCACCCTCATGACATCACCCCATGAAAACAATAAGATGTAAGGTCTCATCATTGATGATTAGATTAGGAAGCTATGGTTAGATAACTTTTGATTTTTTACATTCTTTCAATATTGGCTCTATCTAAGTGAGGAAGGATTGAGGGAAGGGTTTCCATTGATAAGGTTCTAGGTTTTACAACTAGTTTTGGATATCAAAGTGAATAGAGGGAAAAGTGCTCATGAACATGATTGTACAGATGGTGCTTAGTATATGGATAAAATAAAAAAATAAATGGCTGAATGAAATGAAATATAAAAGCATAAAATTATGGTAAGTGCTAGGTATGATTGGGTAAATAAGATCATGTATGAATGTGGTAATAGCATGAGTGAAGTATTAGGAAAACATGAATATATAGAAAATAGATTTAGTAAATTCTTGGTCATTCTTGGTGTATAAATATAAGATATAATCAATTTATCATGGTCCTTGGATATTTTATGCTTTAAATAAGGTGAAAAAAAGAATTATTCAAGTAAAATGGGTAAAATATTTTGGGTCAGTATGTCTAAATATTGGTGGTCATTGGTACTTTGCATCATTCACATACTATCTTTTACAACACAAAAAATAGAAGAAAAAAAGGTAAAATATTAAAACGTGTGTACAAGTGGGTGTGGAATATCACAATAGATATCAAATACTAGCTTTGTTTAGTGCATGAAAATGTAAGAAGAGATAGTGACACATAAAAATAAATAAGTGGTTTATGTACAAGGTAAGGCTATAATTTTAGCATCTATGGTGTAATAAAATTTATCAAGAGGTTATTATTTTAAAAAAGGTGTTGGCTAAGTAATCCATAGTAATGAGTGGGGTAAAGGTGGTGGTGATTAGTGGGATATCAGTAACAATATCAAACATGTATGAGATGAAGGTAGGATATTGTTAAGTGAGGGTAAAGGAGGAACCAGTGGTAAGTAATCAATAGAAGAATATGACTCAAGGTGAGAGGATCAAAATATAGGGCATTGCTAATAATCATGGCTTTGGATGGAGGTTAGGGAGGTGGAAGTAAAAGGTGCTCATTTACAACTAAAGGGAGATGATTGTGGATGGAGGAAAAGGGTGAGGCAAGGGATGACTCAATGCAAGAGGTGACCTTATGTGAGACCATTAATTGACACTTAGATTGGGGGGGATTCAATTTAGACTACAAGGTGTTGGTAATGTGAGGATAGGAGGATTTGGTTGAGGGGAAGATTAGGAAAGTGACTGTCTTTGATGTTAATTATTTTGTGGTTTATGGGAAGAAATGGTGGTAGGTAACTAGAGGGGATAAATTTTTAGGGAGTGGTGGATGTGAACTTAACTGTGGATGAGAAGAGGTTGGTGGATAGGTTTGGAAATGGCCATGTGATGGGTGAGGGTTAAATGTGGATGAATAAGATGATTTATCTTTAGCGGGGTAAGTTGAAGATGTTTTGGTGAAAGGTAATTGAGGAACATGTAGTTGAAATGTATGAAGGTTTTTTTAATTGAAATTTTGTTTATGTTTGATGTACTTGGAATATTTTTGGTACATGGGATATATCAATTAAAGATGTGTTGATTTTGGTATAAGTATGGAGTGGTGCAATGTGAAGTTGACATTTGTGTATAAAGGTCTAAACATGGACTATGGGATGGTTGTGATGGATTTGTCATGTTTGAATTTGACATATTAGTGTAGGATGAAAGGTATGAATTAGAAAATTTACATCAAGGTCATCTAAGGAGATACAATATTTTAGAGGTAGGAACCACATATGTAAGGGTTTGTGTATGTCTAAGACTGATCTCAATGGGAAGAATAATAATGATTTTGATGAATGTTCAATAATAATATTTTATGGCTATTTTTACAAATGAATAGGTGTCACTATGGGTTGATGCATTATAAAGGTATTCATTTGTTACTTTGTTGAATGGTGAGTTGGGATGTATGGGAAATACCTTCACATCAATTACCATTAACAAGACTACTGATGTAAAGTAGGCAATAATAGTTGTTGTCTAGGGTTTCTTGTGGTGTAGGTGAGATCATTTTTTTAGGTGAGTTTGGGCCTTCTACACAAGGATTTATCTTTAGGGATATAATAAAGTTTTTAAATGTATTGATCCCATTACCATTATGTGGAGACTCAAGGAGGTTGGTAAATTTTTTATTATTGGAATGACAAGGAAATGGGTTGGTATAAATTTGGAGGTTTTAGATTGGTGGAGATATGGAGAGATTTTATTTATCATTGAAACTTATCACTTGGATAAATATGTTGTCCATTGAGTGTTATATTTTATGTTTTAAGTCCATAAAATATTCTGTGTCATGTCAAGAAAATTGATAGTATTGAAAAAATGAATTTGGATTATAGTTTCATGGTAAAGGAAGTGAAGTTTCTAGGGGACATATCAAGCAAAGTTGGAAGAAATTTGTGGAAAGAGATTGGTTTATGATGTGTTAATATAAATTTTCCAATTTTATGAATTGTCAAAGAGGTCATGGTTTTAAATATAAAGTGTGTGGATGGTAGAAATGGAATTGGAGGTTGAGATGTGGTTATGACAGTATTCATGAAATATACATGGTGAGGCGGGTATTAAGGTTGTTGTTTTGATTACTTTTGTTGTAAGTCTTGTTGTTATTTTGTTGAATTATTGTTGGATGTGCTTTCTTGTGTTGTGCTACTAGGGGGATTTATTTTATCCATTTTTATTTTAAAGTCCCTAAAGTGACACATAGATTTGTAAATGAGTTATACTTTTGAAACATGATTATCTCTAGAATGGTTGGGATGAGGTTGTTCATATTTTTTTAGAGTTTTTATGTCATGTAGGTAGTAGTGTATTTTAGTTGTTATGAATTGAAAATAGTGGACAAAGTCACTCACCTTCTCTTGTTGTCCTTTTTTTTAATGTATGAAGTTTGTGAAGCTTAATTCTTATGATATTCTAATTTAGAAGTGATGAAAAAAGGATTTGGATATCATTTAAAATATGGTGATGGAGCCATGTGCTAAAGTATAAAACCATTCTAGTGCATGATATTTAAGTGATCATGGGAATAGTTTGCATAGGATGCAATCATCACACATGTAGTTCATGCAAAATGAGTAAAATGTGTAAATAGAAATGAGATGATCTCCTTTTATTTCATATAAGGGAAGATGAGGTGCTTTGAAATTCATTAGATAAGGGTGGGATAGGATGCCATGAGATAAGGGATTATGAAGGAGGTTTACAATTATTTCTATAGATTTTATTGGTATAGTGTCTAGATTCTATTTAACTTGATATAATTGATGTATTACATGTGTCAGTGTGGGATAATGGGTAGATGATAAAGGTGAGGAAATGGAATATGATTATATGTGGTATTTTATGGGATGGTTTCATGGTTAGAGTATGGGGTATTGGCAAGGATTAGTAAATGGAGGGTAGAATGGTAAGATGCTGTAGTCATGTGTGATGAAGGAAAGATGTAGGAGTAGTAATGGATGTAATGAGATGATGTTATTATGGTTATAGTAGGAATGAAAGTGGTTGCGGTCTAATAAATTTAGTATATGAAGGAATGTGTGTAATATTTGGAGTAAGAAGGATGAAATATGGCTTGGTAAAAGAGAGAAGGTATGGAAATCTAAATGGAGGAGTACTGTGTTGAAGGATGGGTTGGATGGTTATAGAAGATGAACTAGAAGGGATGGTGTTAAGAGCAAGTTGACAAAAATAAAATAAATAAAAAGGGACCCTTTTTCTAAATCTATGGTGTAATGAGTGTGACTATTATGTAAATTCATGTTATTCCTAAGTAAACAATATAAATTAAAGTAACTTAATGTCATTTCCAACTAACTAGAAACATTAATTGAAAACTACTACTGAGTTAGTAATAATAATGCAAATTAATTGTGTCCAAATCTATGATAATTAGAATCATGTAGAATTATGACACTTAAAATGACTGTAAAAATATAGAAGATTATTAAATAGAGGTAGTAGATGCATTTGGATTGAAATGTTGCTTTTAGGAAACTTCCTATAAATTTAATTCCACACCTTTCTATTAAATTTGGGAGTGATCTAAGAAAATGAAATGGCCACCATTAGGTCAAAAATCTTATAGGGCTTTAATTTTTAGTCTTAATAGCCATTAGGAAGTTCTTGTCCAAGGGAAACCTTGTTGAGAGTGTAGATAGAGACTTAAGATTGAATAGGAATCTTGGTAATAGTCTACTCTAGTCCATAGAGATGTGCACTCATTAGTGACCAATAGAATATATGAAATCAATAGTAAGATTTAGAGGTACTAATAGATGAAATAGAAACAACGAAAGCAAGATGGAAGGCTAGAACAATTTCACTTAGAATGTTGAATGATGGGGTCTTGAAATTAGAATGAATAAATGTCAACATCAAGAGGTGGCAACCCAAATTTTTTTAGTTTCTCAACTATATTTTAGCCATTCAAAATCTTCATTGAAGTTGAAGTTGTAATGTTGAATCAAAAGTGGGATTAAATCAAATAATTAGAGCAATATCATCTAATAAATTGCTATTTTTTGGATATGGATGGCTTCTAGAAAACTCTTGTGGACCTATGGTACTGATCTATACTAAAAAAATGGTCCTTTAGTGTCTAAAATGAATAACTAATAGTATACTAGGAATCCTAGTTTACTTCTAGAGACCAACATGATGGCCTTGTAAATACTTCTAGATACTAAAAACTTGGTGGCCTTATTTATATTAGATAGGGATTTACAACTTTTTAAACATCTAAAATAGTAAATTTAAGGCCCACTTCCCTTAAACTAGGCTTCCATGGTTGACATGTTGAGTGGCGAGTTCTGGGTAGTGTTGGAATGAAAATTAGACTTAATTTTTTAGCAAAATTGTTGTTTGAGTCTACAACATGCCCTTATTAACCCAACTTGGGAACCTTTATCAAGTCTTCAGTTGCATCATTTATGCACTCCTTCCTATCTTTGATTTGCTTATATTTTTATGTGCTATGATGTAATATAGTTTGTTGTCATATTGCATCTAGTCGCCATTTAATTTGGTCACATTTTTGTATTTGTTCTCACAAATTTTCTTGTGCTTTTGAATATGCTTTAGTGGCATCACAAGTTTTGCATTTTGAACATAATTTTTTTTTGAGAAAAATGATTTAAAATGACATTTATGCAAACAATTATTTTAATAATTTTGTATTCTAATTAGTTTAGATATTATGATTCTGATTTAAAAGGTGTAAATGAACTTATTTCGATGATTATATTTTAAATCAAAATGAAAATTTGGTTTTGATTAATACATTAATTTTCACTTTAAAATCAAAACTTGATCACAATTTGATATTTAATCATGAGTTAAAATTTTGATTTCACTTTGTTTCACAGGAATCCAACTTGCTCTCAACCCTGAAATGAAATATGTCTCTTGTGGAATATAAAAAGTCTTGAAATGTTTGAATGAAGTTTTGCAGGCACAGGATAGCCAAAGTCCATAATATAAAATCTATGAAAATACAGGTCGCATAGGTAACTAAAAGGACATGAGGCTATTTAAATTCCAGAAAAGTTGTGTCTAGGAAAGAAAAAGCCCATAAACAGTTTGACAAAATCTCTGGAAGAAGTGGAATTTCATGAAACGCCACCACTGTGAAGGCACGATCTGCACAAAAATTAAAACTGAACATTTAACCTCTGCAACTAAACGCCACCAATGAGATGTAAATCTAAAACTAAACTCTATATTTGATTTCTAACATTTAGCCAAAAAAAAAAGTGTTTTGTGGAAGTTTCCATAGTTGCTTGTGAGATTATTAAGGTTGTCAATCTGAAATAATAAGAGCATTTACCTAGATGAAATACATGTGTTCTCTGGGCTATCCATGGGGAGTCAAAAAGTTTCAAAATAAATCATGGTATATGCACCTATCACCATTTGTAACTGTCCATGTCTTGGAGATTGTGGAATTTATTTTGAAGCCCTAAAAAGGTAGACCTGCTCACCTTTTTGGTAAGAGTTCAATGTGATTTTATAAATGTTTTTGTTGATGATTGAGTCAAATAGAAAACTAACTGTGCAAGAGTCCTATCCAAATCTTCTCTTAAAAAGGACACTTATAGGTGAATTCATAGCAAATGTTGTCTCATGCAATGCTGTGATGGAAAAGTTGTCAGGATGGCAAAGGAGATAATTGGATTTTTTTACAAGAAAATAGTATTTATTTAATAGTTTCTTTTGTGAGACCAAAAGAAAAATTGTACAGATCACAGTAGAAAATACTAAGCCTTTCATATCAATCACAATCAATACAAGTATTTTGAATCATCAAGTGATGATTTGAGGTAGAGATAATTTTGAAAATGAAAGTGCAGGACATGGTGTTTTGAATTATTTTCAAAATTGAGAAAGAGTTGGAAATACTTGTATGGGAAAGAGAGTTATTTAAAATATGCACATATTGAAGATGCAAAGTTATTTGTTTCTGAAAGAAAGGAGTTACTTGTAGGGAAAGTGTAGAATTTGAAGAGATAATTGCAATCTTCCATTTTTGAAGACTAGTTTTTATCATTTTGTCCTATTTTGGGTCGAATACTGATCGTATCTCCAACATATTTTTTATAAATTTTTGTGTAATTGTGCATTGTAAACCCATGCGGAAACCCGTCGGGGTTTAGAACCATTGAACATAAATGAAAACTATCTATTTGTTCTTATTTTTGTCAAAAAAATTTTATTCAATGTGATTTCCCAACCTTGAAATATATATACTTTCCACTTTTCTTATTCACTTAGTTCAAAGGATGTTGACAAAATATTGACAATGCGTTTATACCACTTGTGCTTAACCATTGGTGGAGTGCCTTGTGTGGTCAAATGAACAAGTGTGTGTTGGTTTTAATTCACCAATTATTATGTCCCATTTTTTTAATAGCTTGTGTTATGGACCAAAATGCAGATTTCTCATTTCCCATGTCTCGCCTAGTCCAATTTTGTGTGTGTTCTTCCTCTTATTCCCCTTGTGTCTTTTTAAGGTCCCAAAAGTATCTAAGCATGGAGGCATGTCCAACCTTCTAAGTATTTAATTGTTGTTAGAGGTTAAAATTTCCTCATCTAGGCACGCCTTCCTATTGAAGTCCAACCTTTCCTTCATCCTTGTTGAACTTTTGAATTTCACCATTCTAGCATGCCTTTCTACCCAACTTCACTTTTCCTTTATACTTATCAAAGTGTTAGACTTATCCATTCGGGCATAATATATTTTCATCACCTACATTCATTCCCTTATTTTGTCAAACTATTAGAGTTGTCCATCCTATCATTCCTTTCCAATAAACCCCACTCTTTTCTCTTGCCTTGTTAGAGTTTTAGACTTGCCCTTACCATCATGCCTCTTACTTGAACTCCAATCTCCAACCAGAGGTAAGAGACATGAAGTATCTTGGACCCACGAACTTTGACATTGTCACTTATTTTGCATTGTTCACCTCACCTACCTCTTAGCTTATCTTAGAGTGCCATTAATAATTAGATTCAATGCAAAAGCTTCCAAAAAAGCTTTTCTCCCACCAAGAAAATATTATTTAATATTTAGGGTGTGAATCCACATGTACCTCCAAGGATATTTGTAGATCTCAAAAAGCATTTCCCCATGCCTCATATATGCATCCAAGGACATGTGACATGATTTCAAGCATTGCTTAAGGGAAAATTATTCTCGTTAGGTATGAGCACTCTTTGCCATGTACTAATTATGAGACCCTTGCATTTAATGTGGTCTTCAATGTTCTTTCTATGAGTATTAAGGATTTAGAGTTTGAACAAAAGGATTATTATAAAAAACATTCAGAACCCCTAAAGAGAAAAACACTTGAGCCTTTGTTTCACACCTATATTCAAGGACAAAAATCCCATTTTTTTTTATAGGTCAAAGGATGAAAATCCTAATGATCTCATGAGCCAAAGGACAAAAAATCTTCTTGGCTGAATGAGTGATCTCACCTAGAGTTTGTATTGAATTTAATGGTGTAGATATTAGTGGTATTGAGTCTATAGGACACTTACAATTGTCATGGGAGTAAGATTTACATTTCCTTTTTGTTATGTTTCCATAGCAATATTTTGTGTTGTATTTTTGACACACTCATATAGGGGATGCTCTAGAATTTTGTTCTAGCTATTGGATATTGTTGTAAATTTGAGTTATCATTATTTCCATGAAATATCATGAAGAAATTATGGGTTATTATTGTTATTATAAAATTCATGGCTAAATCTAGTTTTTTCTAGGTTTGATAAAGTATATTTAAAGCTATATTTACCTTTAAGGGTGAACTTGACCTACAATATTAGATTTTGATATTTTTTGTGTGAATATAAGGATACATTTTTTGGATTGTAAGAAGATGGTGAATAGTGATAAACCTAAGAGTATATCATTTGAATCTAGGGTTTAATAAGGCTCTAAGTAAATATATTTTAAATTTTTAATCTATTTTTGGCGAGGATAGTATAGTGGTATCAAAGAATTGTTAAATTTGTATATTTGAATCTTATTTGGCAGATATATTCATTGGGGATATTACACCATATTTATTGCATGTTGCCATCTTTTGAAGATTGTCTTGGCTCTTGTTACTTTTGTGGGTAATTGGTTCAGCAAGGTTCAATTTATGTCAAGCTCATCCATTTGTAGAATGGCGTATAAGAGGATTGAATGCAAGTTTAGATTTTTATTTTTTGTATCCCTTTCCTTTCCCCCGCGCTATTTTTCATTTTTTTTTTATGAAATTTAGTTATGCAAGGTAGAAAATTGATTTTTTTTGTGAACTTTCAATATTGTAGTTTTTGTACATTTTGAATGGTTTTATCACAGTTATAAAAAATGAAAATAAAATAGGATAAAATGAAAAAAATGGATACATGAATAAATCATATTTGAAAGTTTAAATCTTGATTTAAAAAAGTATAAACTATTTTGAAAGCATTTGTTTTAACTTTCTAATACAATTTTAATGATTTTAAAATTATTTAATCGTTTCTATGTAAATTAAGATTCAAGAATATTGACAAACAACATATCTTAATGTGAAAACTAATCAAATTTTTGATTAAAATTATAATATAAAATATTTCTCAATGCAAGCTAAATTTTGATTTCTTATTTCAAACAAAAAATTAATATTGAAAGAAATTACAAGAAGCCAATTATATTTAATTTTAAAAATAATTTTGAAGTAAGGGAGGACTATTTATATGGCCAATTAATAATAAAACACATTAAGAAAATCCGTACTTTATTAAACAATCCTAATAATTCCATGAATTCCCTTGTGAATGGATCAATCAAAGGACTCTCTACTTGAGGAATTTTGGTGAACCTTCCAAGAAGGGGACCTTTACTATTCCACCCTACATTCTTCATAGTGTGTAGGTATGTTGGTGTGTCAAAAATCACATCATTAGGACATTGGGCTTAAAGGAGGTCATCTAGTGTACACATTGATTAATTACTCATTTAGACATGTTTAAGGAAGGGAAAGACAATTTTTACACATAGAACGACACTAAGCTAACCAACTTAGGGTTTAAAAATAGGGTAAAGGGGGTGTAAATAGATGAGAGAATTAAATGAAGACTTAGGACATAGGAAGGGGAAAAAATTTAAATGCAATGAAATAATTAGGAAGGCTAAAATAAGGTTAGGAAACAACATTAAAAAGGGGAAAAAATAGCTAGGAATGACATATACGAGTGAAAAGGTTCTAAATGAACATAAAACACACATGGGCTAAAGGATAAAATGGATAGAAAAGTGTAATGAGAGTATGAATATTACATTGATACAAGAAGGTTGACAAAAATGTTGGAGGATAATGATTAGACAAGGTAGTGTGAAAGGCTATATAGAATGAGATAAGTGATCTCACCCTAGACCTAGAAATGTTAAGTGCATTTTTATTAAACATACATATGATGGTGAAGTGTATGTTGGTATCTCATTAGAAGGGAACTTGAGAGGTATCTAGTGTTGGAAGAATGAAGAAGAATGGCCATATCTATAGTTTTGTGTTGTCATTGATGTCACCATGTTGTGATTAAGGCAGTGCTTGATCCAGTATTTTGGTCCAGTATCTGAATTGGTATTCAAGCTACACCCTTCGGTATTCTAGTCCACAATCCTCCACAGTTTATGATTGCTGAAAGCATGTATGTTCATAATCTCTTGTGTTCCAGTGCTCATATGACATATCGACATTATTTTGTTGATTACTTTTTGTAATTAAGTCTATATTTTGGTCGACTCCTTGGATAAGTCGTGATATGGTGAATTTAATTTTCTTATGTGGATATATGTGTGACCTATCTTAGGTCCATGCTGACATGATATATTGTGTTGGACATTTGGATTTCCTTTTGGAAAGATTTTGTGAGTTCTTGTAGCCGACAAGTTGGTATTTTTGATAAAAAAGGAAATGCATCTAATTAGGCCGACCTAATTGATGCTTGCGAATGAATCGAGTATATATATTGGACAGGGTTGAATATTAAAAAGTGTAATGGATTAGGCAGTTGTGAATGCGAAGTTGAAGAAGAGCAAAAATGATGAAGTGTGTTAAGTTTGTCTATTGAGCATCACCGAAACTATATCAACACTTGTTAGGTGCACTCTTTTCAGTTCATTTTGGCTATAAAGCCCAATTTTTCTTTGTAAATATTTTTGTAGGAAGTGAGCCTCCTTGTAAGCAGTGAGCTTTTGTATTCGAATAGTGAGTCTTTTTTAGGGTAGTGAGCCTTATACATTCGGTTTTGGAACTAATTTATATTGTGAGTTAATCCTCACCATGGTTTTTCACTCGTTGGGTTTTCCACGCAAAATCTAGTGTTCATTGTGTTGATTTTACTTTATGTTATTTGTGTTTCATGTTCATACTTAATAACATAGTAGTGTGGTTTTGGAATTGTTAAGTGTTGAAGTTTTAAGTTTGAATTTTTGTGACAACTGATTCACCCCCCCTCTTAGTTGTTTTGCGCCTTTTAACAATTGGTATCAGAGCTTTGGTTCCTTGGTTTAGAGCTTAACCACTTAAGGTAGATCCTGAAGGTTGATCAAATGGATGATAAATAAGAAATCTAGACTACACTTGAGGATCTTGACAAAGTTGAAAATGAAAATAGAGATCTGAAAGAAAATCATGATGATGCAAATGAATGTGTCTAGAAATTGAAAGAGCAATTAAAGAAATTCAAGGAAAGGCACAAAGAAATGATTGAGCAGTTGAAACAAGAGATAATTGGACTGAAAGTGCTTGTAGAAGAAAATAAGAGGATTGAAGAATGTATGAATACATTGATACAAAACAAGTATGATGAATGCTCTAGACTTGAACAAGAGATAGTAATCTTGAGAGTAGAACTAGAGAAGGAAAAACTCTATGAGAATAATTTCAGATCTAGTTCTAATAAGCTTGGGGAACTACATGCAGGACAAAAACCAAGTAAAGAAAAAGGTGGCTTGGGAAATGATACAGGTCAAAGTTCTAAGGATAATCAAATGACTCAGGACAAAGGGAACCAAAAAAGAAAGTTTGCAAAGAGATAGCCTGTGAGACAACCTAATGCACAAAGGTATCCCTCTTTCAATGGTATTTGTTTTTCCTGTAATAAATATTGTCACAAGGCAACAAAATGTAGGAGCAGGATGAATCAGTTTCCTGGTTCTTTCTCTAGACAATATTTTTTGGGTAAGAAGGTTGTGTTAGTGTAATTAATTAATTATTACAATAGCATAAGTTAACTTAGGTCTTTCATTAATTAAGTCCTAGGTTGCATTATTAGAATATCATTAATAATGGGATAATTTCCCCTTTCCATGTTTGTGGGGATAAGATTCCTTCTAGAAGATGAGTTGTCCTAGCACTTATCTCAACATTTTATCATTTCCTAGGTAGGGTTCACATGTTGTCACATGTTGTTAGATCATGACACATTGCAACATCATATTGCATCTTGCATCTCATTCATGGCTATATATTCGGGGCATTTGTACATTTGTAATAATCTAATGTTCTAGATCAATAGCAATCTCCATTTGCAAGCCCTTAGTTGCAACACTTTATGTGTGGTTGAATTTCTCCTTGGAGCTCCTCTTGAAGGTTGCAGCTTTAGGGACATTGTGCATCCATCATTTCAATAGGTAGGACATAAGGCTACTGAATGCAGATCTCAGGTGAGAATGATCAGTCAGGTAATGATGAACTGATTTAATGGAGGCTGGATGAATCAATATTTTAATAGCTATTGCTATACCTATAACAAATTTGGACATAAAGAAAAACAATGTAGATTGAGAAGTAATGGAGGTTAGAATAATGAGACTAATGTAGATTGTAATAAACCTGGACATATCTCAAAGATTTGCAGAAGTAAGAAGGGAAAGCAGTCTACTCCGGTAGAGAAGAATGAACCAATAAAGAAGATCGACAAAGAAGAGATGAAGCAAGAGATGAATAAGATATGGAAGAAGAATGAGGAAGAAGAATTGTAAACTATTGATGTGTCTATGCCCTCATCCGGTATAGAAAATTCCTCTAGGAATTAGACCTAGCATGGTCTTAGGGGGAGCATTATCAGAAAATTGTAAAAACCCCTTGGATGAATGGCGTGTTAGAGGTTGGCACGAGGATGAAATATAAACAATGAATAATTAGAGGTTTTGGAAAAAGGAACCAGAAGAAAACATGTTGAAATGATAATTTGCAGATCAAATTAGGGTTTTTTGTGTTGAGAAGAATGTTTTTAGTAGCTTTTTGATGTTTATCGCATTTAATGCATTTTAGGGAAAATCGATGGTGTACAAGATAAAATTTGTAAGCCTTTTTTATTAGTTGAGAATTTGAAGAGTTCGAAAGGTTCCTTGGAGCGATCTTGAAGTGATCTAAAGAATTTTTGAAGAAATTTGAAGAAACTATTACAAATTCATAGGAATTATTATTTAGTTTGCAAAGGAAAAGAAGTCTTGACTGAACATTAACTAATTCAAGAAGTTAAGCATGAAAATGTATAGTGGATTTAATGGAAAAATTCCACTGAAGATGAAAGGAGTTGAATTGGAAGAATTTGATCATAGGAAGATGAAAGAAATGGAACTAGGGTAGAAGGAAAATGAATTACATAGCATAAAAACCCTAGGTATGGATTTATGGGGAGAATTTCCTTGGTTTTCTGATAAAGATTTCATCTTGTTCTTGTTGAATCATTTCAAGAACGACAACATTGTATTGGACAAACCCTACCTAATTATAAAGGAAGCGATCTAAGTGATTACTAGCTAATGCAGTATTGGGGATCTCCCTGGAAAGAAAACCGTGAAATACAAGGATGTGGAGGAACTTACTAGCATTAATAAAGATCCTCGAGCTCTATTGATAAACACTCTTGTGGATTCAGCTATAAAGTATGTTGCATATGGCATTTCCTATAAAATCTATTTCAAAAATTGTGAAGGCTTGACATCGGCCATTGTTGTATATATTGCACATATGATGGTTAAGGAAAACAGGTAGTTTGATTTGTGTAGCCTATTACTTGAAAATATATCTAAAAATTCCTAAATGTCATTGGTTGAGGGCTATCCCTTTCGGTTTGGATATTTTCTTGTGTGCTTGGCCTTCTAATTTTTGAACTCCCTATTGGGAAGAGAAAATGTAGTGTGGGAATACGGTATTCCTATTGGGAAACAAGTCTATAGATACCTGAAATCATTGGCGAATAATGTAAGTGTGTGCAAATCATATTTCACATCCTTAAGAACAAATCTATGTTCCGGTATACCAATACCGAGTTAGTTTGAAGTGGGTTCATCCTCTGGTAAGAGAGAGTTGGAAGTTATCATTGGTGAGTCTCCTCTAGAATTGAAAAAGAGGAAAACTATTGTAACAGGTGTCTTGGAAGAGAAGAATGAAGAATAATTTATATATGGATCTGATACAGAGGATACACAAATGTTACTAGATAAGGGTGAGATGAAGAAGATTGGTGAAATGTGGAGTGCATGCTCTCTGGTTGAGAAACTTAAAATTGATGATGTGTTGGTCGACTATTTGTTGAATAAAGGTATTTTAGTTTTAGATGTGTTGGATTCTTTACTAGATGATATTGCAGAGATTGTTGAAGAGAGAAAATTTAACAAAGAATGCATCAAAGAAATATCTAATATTTATAGGTATTGTCTCTGGTGGCCGATAGTTGTTGATAATTTTAGAAGCAAGATTGAAGTTGAGATGAATAGTATTGGAAAGAACTTTGATTTCTCCAAAGACAGGGATGGAAAATAGAGAATAAGAGTTGGAGAATAGCAAGTAGAATTGCTAACTACTCAAAGGAAAAGAGAAGATATGGTTAGAACCTTCTGGTTGGTTAAGGAAGCTGCTAAGGTCCAGTTATATCATCTCTCTGGAATCCTCTTTGATGCTAAAGAATTGTGAATGACTGTGTTTGTCTTCTGATCAGACATCCTCCTTTACACAATTATCTTTGTTGGAAGGTATGAGTGCAAGAATGAATTCGGATATACTTTCCTGGAAAAGAATTCTTCCAATCATAAGAGAGAGGTATAAGAAAATATTTCATGTAAAAAGTGTCATTCTTGTTTGAATGTTTGAAATGGGAAGTTGGAATTTTTGTGTACATACAAAGTCATCACTTACATATGTTTACATCCTACCTTTTTGATTTCCCTTTTCCATTGATTTCAAAGGGGGAGAGAGTTAGAGTATAAAGTTATGGGGAGAGAGACATGCGAGCTGGGAGAATGTTGTGTTTTGAAAATTTTGGCATGTGTTGCCATCAATGACAAAAGGGGAGTTTGTTGGAAGAATGAAGAATAATGGCCATCTCTATAGTTTTGTATTGTCATTGATGTCACCATGTTGTGACTAAGTCAGTGCTTGATCTGGTATTTTGGTTTGGTATCTAAATTGGTATTCAAGTTGTACCCTCCAGTATTCTAGTCCACAATCCTCCATAGTTGATTGTTGCTGCTTGCGGTTTTGGGAAACAGTTTATGATTGTTGAGCGCATGTATGTTCAGAATCTCTTGTGCTCCGGTGCTCGTACATCGTATTGGAATTATTCTATTGATTACTTTTTGCAATTAAGTCTATTTTTGGCTGAATCCTTGGATAAGTCATGATATGGTGAATTAATTTTTCTTATGCGGATATATGTGCAACCTATCTTAGGTCCATTCTGACATGATATAGCGTGTTGGACATTTGGATTTCCTTTTGGAAAGATTTTGTGAATGCTTGTAGCCGAAAAGTTGGTATTTTTGATAAACAAGGAAATGCATTTAATTAGGCCGACCTAATTGATGCTTGCGGATGAATCGAGTATATATATTGGACAGGGTTGAAGATTAAAAAGTATAATTGATGAGGTAGTTGTGAATGTGAAGTTGAAGAAGAGTGAAAATGATTAAGTGTGTTAAGTCTATCTATTGAGCATCACTAGAACTGTATCAACACTTGTTAGGTGCACTCTTTTTAGTTCATTTTGGCTATAAAGCCCAATTTTTCTTTGTAAATATTTTTGTAGGCAGTGAGCCTCCTTGTAAGCAGTGAGCTTTTGTATTTGGACAGTGAGTCTTTTCAGGGTAGTGAGCCCTTGGCAGCGAGCCTTATACATTCAGTTTTGGAACTACTTTATATTGTGAGTTAATCCTCACCATGGTTTTTCCCTCATTGGGTTTTCCACGTAAAATCTGTTCATTGTGTTGATTTTACTTTATGTTATTTGTGTTTCATGTTCATACTTAATAACAGAACAATGTGGTTGTGGAATTGATAAGTGTTGAAGTTTTAAGTTCAAATTTTTATGACAATTGATTCACCCCCCTCTCTCAGTTGTTCCACGCCTTTTAAAATCTAGTGTATCATCTCTCCTATATTTATTTAGTGGTATGTTGACTAGGGTAGCTAAGTGTATTAAGATTATACTTGTTGTTTAGTTGATTGAGATTGATAATCTTGATAGTAATGGAATATAAAGTTGAAATCAGTTGTGGTCATAGTGGATTAGGGGGTGAGTGAGTCCTATAATCATATGAATAGGGAGGCTAGATAGGGGTAGACTTTGCACTTCCATGATTCATTAGTATTTAGGTTGGTACTCTTGTTCATTTTAGATGTTTTTTTTTTGTATTTATTCTATTTTTTGTGCTTTTGGTTTTATTCCTCGACTTACTTGATATTGAAGTTCAGAGGGATCAACAATGAAAATTACTCACTGCAAATTAATTATGTTGCATTTTTAGCTTTCCATTTTGGGTAGTGATACCAAATCTATGATATATATATTTTTAATTTCTTAACAAAATTTGATGCTCTAATATTGTTCATACCTTTTAAATTCAATTTTTCTATTTTCTTACGAAATTCATGTTGAGGGTGGTAGAAGGACTAGTTAGATGGTTATGAATGTATCATACATTTAATTTTAGCAAGCTTTCTTAATTTTTGGTTTTTGATTTTGGTTGTTACTATCCCTTTTTATGGATTTATTTGTAGTACCCCTCCATTTATGCTTATGTTTTCTGCTGATACGTTTTCACACTGTTAGACTATGATACTTTGTTTGGATATTTTGATCGCTGGTTTTGAGCGACAGTGGATTTATTCTGTGACATGATGATACATTGTATGGTGATTACTGATTTTAGACATGCTTTGAGATAGTGTAGATGTTTAATTTCAAATGATTATTGCTATGTATAAGTTTTGATGGACTAACTGTTATTTATTTCGTCAGTCCTAATGTGATATATTGGTGTGGAGAACGGAATCACATCACTTGCTTGCGAGTGCCCATGATGTCTGTGATTTTCTCCACCGCGGTGTTCACATTCAATGCTTTATTTATTTATATATATATGCATGTTATTGCTTGGTTTGGATTGCGTACATGACACCGACTCCACACAGTTACTTCAGTCAGCGTCAATCAGACTCAACAAATCGTTGATTAGGGGAGATAGTAGTTTGGTTCACCCTAGTCTAGTCTATAACCCGGTCACTGGACTTTGTCTATTTTTAGTTTGAGTCATAGGTTGTTTTGCATTCTTCTGTTTGGTTAATTGCTTGAAAGGAAAAAAAATGTCAATTTAAATAATAGTTTATT
>VDFB02098735.1:0-22684 GCA_007258455.2 Sequoia sempervirens
CACGGCGGACCCCCTCCGGCTGCTCGACTTTCGAGCCCCGGAGGTTCCTTCGCCATGCCATCACCCGATTGCTGCCAAAACCTCGCGGTGGCCATCGTCTCCCATCTCTCTAGTCACCGGGTCACGGATTCCCTACCGCCGCCACCATTCAAATCATCGCAAAATTCATGCGGCGGCCCACAGCTCTCGTCTTCTCGCCGCCCGGGCTCTGGGCCACCTTTCGCCGTCACCGCTGAGCAATGTTGCAAAATCTCTCGAAGGAAAACCTCTGTCGGCTCCCCACCTTCCGGGCTCCGGTCTTCTCCTCGCCATCGCCGTTCAAAATGGTCAAAAATCATGCGGCGGTCGTCAGCTCGCGTCCTCCCGGCCACCGGGCCCCGCCACTCCGAGTGCCATCTAGTCTAATTGTAAAACCGAACCTCATGTCGGCCATCTTTTTGCCTCCCGGACTCCGGCCTTCGGACTTCCTCGTCTGGACTTCCGCCCGCTGTTCGCCGTCCCAAACGGCTGCCCCTTAACTGCCTTCCGGCCTGAAACCTCTGAAGTTCCTTAAACTAATCCAAACCGACTCAAATTTAGAATCTAATTTCGACCCACATCCTAAATCATGCCATTGTCCATCATGGGCCTCTTAAAATACCAAAATTTGGCCAATTGGGGTCTTCGGGAACTTTTGGTCTTGTTTTCCCTCCCTAACAGCATTCCTGTCAGGCAAGTCTGGCCCTTCGGGCCCGGATTGTCCAAATGCTCTAAAATGACATTGATATCATCTGAGGATAAAATTTATGATGTATTTGAATGGTTATTTAGATGATATGCTCATAATATGGACTAACATTAACGCTGTTGATGTTTTGTTGTGCTGACTTTGCCCTTTGCTTGCAGGATATATGGAATCGGCTTCAGGAACCTCAGGGGCCTCTGCCGAAAAGGATAAGGGCAAGAAATCCGGAAGGGCCACTCGAGGAAAGGAAGATAAGGATCAGATGAAGTTCCAATTTCAGGGTGAACTGCTCCAGTCAAAGATCTCGACTGACTGGAAAGAGATCTCAGATACCAATATCGGCCAGGTGGACATAGATGAGTTCACCCGGAGGGTCAAGGTCAACCTTAAAACAAAGAATGCCAGGTTGATACGCCAAAGCGGAATCGCCAAAGCTGCCGGCTTCCCTCCGTCTCTGATAGCACCAGAATTAGTAATGGCTTGCCGAGAAGCCTACCAAACGGACACTAGAACGATCGTGGACAAGGAGGGAAACATCCTCGCCGACATGTCTCTAGAAGGAATCACTAAAACGTTTCACATTCCTACATTCCCACATATGCAGGTCCCCACTTTGGAGTAGTTTTAGGTAGCGTGGGATGCCAATCCATTGGGCTGCAAGAAGTCAATTAACATTTACTGGCTTAAGGAGAAACGGGGCAGCGCTGCAAAGGTTCCCCAGGAGCTGTTCCGCAGCGACTTTCAGGAAGATTATCACGACTTGGTGACTATGCTAAGTAGGGTCATGGGCCTCCCAGTAGCCGCCTACTTCCAAGAGTGGATGGCTTACTACATTGAACAGATCATACGAGGAAATGAGGACATGAAAACTAAGATCTCATTCGACTGGGGGAGTATCATCAGCAACTGCTTCCACGAGTAGTTTGTAAATGTCAAGAAAAGCTCCAAGTTCTACATGACCTCGTACCTGGTATACTCCTTGGTAGGTCAGAGATAATATAGTGGGCTATTTATGGCACCGGATCAGGATCACAAACGAGGGCTCAAGCCTTTCGACCGGTACCCCCAACTACAATACCACAACTTCAAAAGGGAGTACTGCCGGGTCAATGACGCCTTCATTGGCCACGTCATCAGATTGATAGCCAGGGACTTCAAGAGAAGGGTATCCCACAGCACCCGGGCGCTCCTAAAGGAGTAAGCCTTCCTATTCATTCAGTTCCCTAAGTTCACTTACATCCGCGCCCAAGGATTCACGGAACGGCCGAACAAGTTGCCAAGATACCCAAACGACCGGATCATTCTCCTAGAGCTTTCCCGGCAGCTCCAACATATTCAGATGGTCTTCGGCCATAAGCACATAGCAGGGATCCCCTATCCCATGACCCTCGGCCAGGGCCTATATCGACTACAAACATCTCAATGCGCCGGCAACTTAGAGAAGGAACTTAAAAAATAAAACTTTCAATGGTACACGGCTCGCCCACGAATGGACCCACATGGCCATGTCAGGAAGGCACTAGGACCGGCGTACGCCCACAAGTACCATGTCGAAGATTTCTGGGTAGATTGTAAAGATGAGAAGGAGGTCCACATGAGACACTACATGCGCATGACCGTGCAGTTTTTGAGGAGGGTGTAGCTGTTTCCGGTGCTTGATCAACTTGAGGAGGATGAGTCCACCCTTGTGCACCCGAGGTACCCTGTGGTTTCCGACCTGGCAATCCCCTCCATCGACTGGGACGAGCAAGAGGTCGAGGACCTGGATACTATCACCCAGCCGATTATAGCTCGCACTAGGGAATGGGTTGATGGGCAGGTAGCACAACTAAAGCAACATGGGGTGGCTCTAACATATGAAGTGCTCAAGAGTGAGCCAAGTGCCACGGAGGACGTTGCCGCCTCTACATCAGCTGGTGAGACTTCCAAGTCTCCCCCCGTCACCAGGTCCCAAAAGAGAAAAGAAGCAGAAATGGCATAGTCTGTGGACCCCAAAGAACAAGCAACGAATGACACAAGAGGCTCATCTCCCAAGAAGCTCAAAAGGACAGTGAACACAATAGAGGCATAGCCTCCCTTGCTCCTTCCTCCCCCGACAGGTGTGCTACCTACCTCTCAGGCGGCAATTGCCTCATCTCCATAGGCGGTGGACATTTCTGTTCACCTTGCCTCTTCACCCCTGACTGGGTCAATAATCAATATCGACTCCTCCTCTAGCATGACCACTTCCCCTTCCTCTGCTCTGTCATGTCACCCATTACCTCCCTGCCTCTGGCAATAATAGCATCGCCTGTTCCCCTTTCCACTGTGCCTGAGGCTATTACACGGCACCTACAGAGTCTTCCCCCCGAGCTCTCGCAAATCCTAATGGACCCCGCACTCCAGGCGGCCCTCGCCCAAGCCCTCGCAACAGCTCAGCCTTCGCAACCGCCAACAGGTCCGCTGGCCATGGAGGCCACAATGCAGATTTCCAAAGAGTTGGAGGAGCTGGAACAGGAGGCTTCGAAGCTTATCGAGGGAGAGGCCAATGATTACTATGAGCACCCCGAATACAAGCACAGAACCATTGACAAGGTGGCCTATGAGGAAGAAGAGATAGGCTCTTCTGAGAGCGGGGATAGAGAGGATGGCTCGGGTGCCAAGGAAATTATTTGGGTTTTCGATGAAGACGTTAAAGAAGAGTTGGCTCAGCAGCCAAAGGATGTTGAGGAGGAGGCAGAATAGTCGCCGCATGGTGAAGAGGGACCGCCGCAAGAAGAGAAACCTAAAAAGGATATCACTGAGGCCGAGACCCATATTGTGAAGAGCCCCGAGGCTGAGGCTGTTGAAGAAAAGAAAGAAAAAGAGGTGGCGAGAGAAGAAGATCCCACCCGGATGTTGTCTACCAAGGCACCCGTTAAACGCCTCGTGTTTTATCGTGACTCTGACAAAGAGGAGGAAGAGCTTCAAAAGGAAAAGGAGGCGGAAGTCTTGCCTCTAACTTAAAAGGGTGAAGGCAACCATGATGCACCCAAGGACAAATCTACCATGCCCGACTGGTTGGAAAAGTAGCTTGAAAGGGCAACCCCAGTTTCGACAGACCCGAGGTCGAGATTGGAAGCCATCTTGGCTCGATCCCTGACCACAACAAAGGAGGAGAAGAAGCCTAAGGTCTGTTCCAAGATAACCATGGACGCTTCTGGCTCCTGGGCAGCACAAGTAGCAACACCAACTGTTGACCAGGTCGGAGTTAGCTACAATATCTCTACAATTGACCTAGGGATAGCAACCAGGGAACAGAAGGTCGAACATCTGGAGGAGTCAGTGGCCACGGTGGTGCATCTAATCAAACAGGACAAGGTCACCAAGGACGAGCTCAAGGCATAGGTTGTGGCCCTGACCGATTATATTCAGCAGTGGTTCTCAGTAGATGTCTTGCCCACTACCTCTATAGCTGCACCGCAGCTACTCTCCAAGGAGCAGATAGATAAGCTAGAAAGGAGGAAGAACTTGGAGAGGACCACTGAGGATTGGTTCCAATAAGTCATAAGCATCGGAAATAAGGGGATCAGCTTGGCTGTGCAGATAGCCAACAAGTTCCTGGACTTGGTCCAATCCCTGGAGGGTACGAAGAAACTCTGCACCAACTTCCCTACAATCTACGACTCCACCGCCCCAAAAATTGAAGCCATCCTTCAGATGCCAGAAAGCACGTGGGAAGAAAAGCTAGAGTTGAAAAAAGAGGATCACTGGTTGGTGGACATATGGCGCAGAGACCTTGTCAACCGGAAGGAAAGGATGGAGCAGATCTTGAACAAGGTAGATCCGGATATAGAGTGGATCAAGGAGATCCGGGCATAATGCACCGAGTACCTTAAGTTAATGACGGGCCATGATATGCCCACGGTACAATTGGACACCGAAAAGATCAAGCCATACTTTGAGGAAAAGATGAAGGACGGGACAGCTGGAGATATCACAACGGACTTCCTGAGTTTCACTGCCCGTGCCTCCGATCGATCAGAGCTATTCAGAGACCAAGGCTTAAAGTATGGCGAGGATTGGAAGCGGTTGGAAGAGAATGCCAAAGAATGGAGCTACCAGGCATTGAGATGCGAGGTCCTCGAGGTAGACAAGCTCCAGGCCATCATCCTCAAGTACATTGAACACGCAGCTTCCAAGGAGCAAGAGGACAGCCCAGCCAAAGAAGAGGACCTCCCTGAAGAGTAGCTACAGCCAAGAAAACAGCAATTAGCTACAGGACGAAAAAGCAATAGTGTCATCCACTAGATGACGAAATAGGAAAATGACAAAGAATGTTTTTTAATTGTAAATCTATTTGGGGGTAAGTGAAACCCTATTTTGTAATGAATCTTGGCCACACAATTGTAATGAATCTTGGCCATTCATTTGACTTTTGGAAAACTATAAATAGAGCACTCCCCTCATTTGCAAAAGGGAGAGTTGAGTTGTTGTAAAGACATGCTGCAGAAATTTATAAGAAATAGCATTGACTTGGTGCATTTCCTTGTTTTCTCTCATGTCATTTGATTCACTTCTCTAATATTAGATGTTTAGCTTAGATCTCTTTGCTATTTAGTTAGCTGTTTATTGCATTTGGGTAAATCTTAGGAATGTTGTTTGGTGTTTATGAAAATTTATGCACTGTTGATGATCCCTTAGTCCATACTTTTTGCTGTTTGCTGAAGGTAGATAGCTGTGCAAAGTTAGCCTGGACTTGATTAAAGCTGCCCCAAACACTTATCTTTAGTTCATGCATGTATGTAGTGGATGAAGGATAAAAATCTGTAGCCCTTAGAAGATAGCACAATTTCCATGATACTATGAAATCCCTGGTTAAGTGGGATATTGTTTGAGGGAATTGTCCATTGCAAGAACTCCATTGTCACTATTCATTGCAAGTTTTAGACTTAGGAACTTTTCTTCCCCTTCGCTCTTTTCCACCCTTTTTTTAGAAATTGAACAATACCAAGGTTCATTGCACATTATAAAGCCAAATCTGCAACTAGATGGAGTTTGAGACTGCTTTTGAACCTACAGCCAATACATAATGGCTTTCATGCTAAGAACTCCTTTTCGAAGATCCAACTTCATGCTTTGTTCCCACACTTTGTATTTCTGTAAGGCCGCCTCATGATTCTAGCAAATCACATCAAACTACTAAGGTATCTAAGCACTGTCATGACCTGACATCCGAGAGACCTTGCAATAGTGTTCTGCAATTCGATTGTGGGAGATTGTCTTTCAAGAGAGGTAGTGCACCTATGCATTACCTGTGTTGAGAAGTGCACAAAAACACCATCAACACACATGCCTAATTATTGATTAGGATGTGCACATTCCTAATCCTTGATTAAGATGTGTCACATCCTCCAACTTTTGCAAGTTGGCCTCTAATCTCTCTTAGCCACCTAAACCTCCTCTAATCCTTCATTAACTAGCCTAATCAACCTCTCAAGAAATTTTTAATTCCTTTTATCCTTCCAAGGATTATTAAATTCTTTTTTCTCTTCCCCATGTGATCTTTGACTTGTCACATCAAGCCACATGTGAACTCTTCCTAACATTTCATTAATTTGTCTAATTAGGTACTTGCACAACCTTAATCACTTGATTAGGTCAACCTAATCTCCATGTCATTTATGGAATGTGTCCTATGTCAAACCCATTAAATGTTTTCTCCTTTTGAAGAAGGAACCCCTTTCCCCATGTAAATTTTTAATTCACATTTAATCCCCCAATAGATTTCAAAGAATTTTAAATCCTTTCTCTCATCCCCATGTGGATATTTGAGGAATTTTTAATTCCTCACATGTCCTCTCACCCACATGGGGACAAGGACCTCCTTTATGAGGAGATATTGTCTAAATCTCAAGGTACTATGTAGTACCTCCATGTCATGTACTCTCCTTCCAACTCATTTACACATCATCTTTCTCAAGCCACTTCACATGCCACATGTCAAGATGTGAGGGATTGTGAGTTATCAACTCACCATAGCCCTACATCTTCACTTTGTTGGCTTAATCCCAACTATCCATTTCCCTAGAGAATTCAAAATTATCTATAAATACCCCCTTTCTTCTCTCATTTTGGGAGGAGATCATTTGTGTTAGCCAAACTCTTGCAAATCTTTCTCTTGAGCCATATTTAGCCAAATACTTGCACTTGCATCCATTTTCACCTATTTTCCATCCATATTGCATCTCACAACTTGCATCTTTTGTCATCAAAGGAGCATACAACATCAAAGATCGAAGGGCCAACCAAAGGATCGATTCAAGACAAGGTAAATCAGCTCCATTTGTTATCTTTACTTTGTTTTTGAATCCAACTAGGCCAATTTTGAGGTGTCGGGTGTTTATAGTTACTGTTTGCACTCTTTTGTTTGTTGCTCATTTTTTGACACGTATTTTCAATACAACATTCCAAAACATAACAATAATCTGATTGCTATTTGCAAGATAAATCACATTGATATTTATATTCTATTTTGACTATTTTCATCTTTTATAACGATAACTATTCTTGACTTATGTGGAGATACAAATAAATAACTCAAGGCTATGCATATGATTTGTATTAGATATGTGTTTCTCTGTGCTCTTAAGTATAAATTTGCAATACATACAACTCTGCTAGCTATCTCCACTACATACATATGTCACAAAACTACACTTCAAAAATTGATTGCTAAAAAACTTCCTATTATGTTTCAAGTCTGTGACTAAAACTGACTGACAATGGAATTAGAGAGATTTAAATCTCTACAACATTCTAATATCAAGACTGCAATTGAGTTAGGTTCCCAAATGTATCAGGGAGGTTATTTAAATCTAATTGTCCTACCATGTTCAAGTGCAGCGACTGTGACAAGTTGCTAATGGTAATAAGGAGTTTATTTAAACGTCAACACCTTTCTATGTTTAAACGTTATAGCTGTGGAAGGTTACTAATAAAATAGGGAGTTTGTTTAATCATCTAATTTCTTCAATATTCAAATGCTTCAACCATTACAGGCTGTGAATGGAATTCAGGAAGGTGATTTAAATCTAAACACCCTAACATGTTCAAGTGCTACCACTGAGACAGACAGTGAATGGAGTAAGGGAGCTTATGAAATCCTCTACAGCCTTCTATTTTTAAGTGCAATAGTTATTACAGGATGTGTATGAAGACAAGGAATTCATTTAAACCTCAACAATATTCTATTTTGAAAGGTTATATATTCAACATTAAGAGAAGAGCAGTTCTGAAATTGATGTTGAACAAAGCATATTAACCAAAGGATAAGAAAAATAATTAATAACTAAAACGATGAACCACCCTATCGACTTAGTGGAGAATATTGGTGATGCTAAATAAGACAATCTAAAAATCAATGAATACTATGAATAGACAATGTTGGCACTCCAAATAGATTTAAAAGGAGGTTCTCCCAATATTTTAATTTCAACCAAAAATCCATGTATGATGATCTATTGCAAAGTATAAAAGAACCTCCAAATCTTTGAATGCATTAATCTGCTTAAAGGACCGATCCAAGGAAATGCAAGGATCCCACACTAGATATTCATAATTTTATCAAAAATAGTTTTGCGAAAGAGTTTTAGCTATTTTTTTTTTTTTAAATTGAATGCTCTTATAATGGTTTTTCTATTGTATGTGCATGTTTGGTAAGAAAATTATTTTTTGCCAAGATTTACTCAAAAATCTTGTAAGAAAGCCAAAAGAAGAAAATCACTAAATGTAGAAAAACCTGATTAAGCTGAAAAGCTGGGCTAAAGAAAAGTATCAAGCTCCTGTCAATTGTGCTCAAACATTAGTTATTTGATGAAGAAATCCAAGATAATCCAACCCAATAACCCACTTCCAATCACAATCTGAGATAAAAAAAAAATTCCCGAACAATTGTCATACAAAAATTTCGTAAAAGCTACTGCCGTGAAAATTCTTTCAAAACATTTTCGTGAATGAAAATTTCAACCCCAAAAGCTTTTAATGCATTTTTAATTAACTCTAATTCATAAAACTTAATTAATTGTAATTCATGCATTCTAAAATTAATCATTCAATTCTAACTCAACCATTTAACTCTAGATCACATTTTCAACTCCAAATACAAATTGTGTAACATGTTGAAAACAACTTGTTTGAATATATCTATTTTCACATAAGTCCTATTTGCACAAGTAATTCAACAATTGGGCAGGTGCATGAAGTTGGTCACACTTTTGTGGCCAAATGGGAAAAAAATGGGGAAACACATAATGCGCTCGCGTTATAACGCGAGCGTGTTATGTGCTTTTAAAAGAAAGAAAAAAAGTGAAATGTGTATCATTTTCTTTTCACTGTTTCTCAACTCTACCCGTGACCAAAAACCCTCAATTTCGCGCTCGCGTTCTAGGAGGCAGGACTTCTGCAAATTTCATCAAGAACAGTTGGATTTGGTCTACAAATATGGTGCCACGATAATGAAGAGATGTAGGAGGTAAGTATTGTTTACTATTTGTTTTGAATTTGTTAGTTTGAAATTGATTTTGTTTGTTTTAGGTTAGATTTGATTTAAAAAAAAAAATCTATAGGAAATCCTACAAATCCTCAACAAGAAGAGGAGGTAAATCCTCAACAACAAAATCCTCAACAAAATCAACACCTCCAACCAACAAATCAACCTCCCCACCATTCTCTCAATTCCCTCCTGGCACTCAAGAAAATTTGAGTGAAATTGAGAACAATAGAAAACAACTTGAAGATCTTATCAGTAGCTTGAGTGATCCAAATGCTTCAACCACAGAAATAATGCTTCTAGAAAATTCATTGAAATACATGTTAAAAAATGTAGATGCAATCACTCAACAAATATCTGGATGGCAAGATAGGAGGCAGACAACCAGGGCATATTATGCAGACAAATTATCTTATAAATAAGTAAAAGATTTAAAAATTACTAAAGGTGATTTGTGCTCTCTATTCACTGACCCTAAAACAAATCAAAATATTACCCTCAATGCAAAGAGGTTTCCTATTCATTGGTGCCGCCACCAAGAGATTAAGAACCATTTTTATGAAGGTGAGTATATGGTCTTTGATTACCCTGCATGCAATAGTGTGAAGTCCCCAATGCACTGTAGGAAACTATCTGATGAGTTTGTATTCAAACCGTCAAATTGATGAAATGTTGCCGATATGGGGAGTTCACAAGAGAGTGTGGGGTTATTTCCGGGGATAGGTATGGTGACCCGGATCCTATCGTAGGAGATGATGATGATGACCTCTCACTACGCTTCGTGAAGATGTGATGCACGCTATTAGAAGTCGGACATAGAGACATTACAGCAATCCCGCTTTTGACCGAGTGTCATCCATCACACTAGCCCTATTGTACAATGCCATCTAGAAGTCTTCAATTTGAGTAGCATTCGAACCCACATCAATCATGCGGGTGACTTGTTTATGTAATGACCCTCTGGCGCACTCAAAGGAGATTACTCGTGGGATCCATATGCTACTACACAACCTGATCCATATGCATCTACAGGGATGGAGAGGATGGCTGACATTTTGTATGATGCATATGTCATTGACACTCAAGTAAAATTTAGCATGTTCATTGAATTTAATTTATTAAATTTTGATTGTGAAATGCAAGATTAACTAATTTAGTTTTATTATTTTAATAAAATTGCAGGGTCACAGTGTAGAGACTGGATACACCAATCATCCACCTACTTATTTTTGTAGTACACCTATCGGTGGGGTATGTAAGTTAGTAAACAATTATAAATTTATTACATGTGTTAATAGCATTGTTTCCTACGAGATAGTATTTATTTTGATATGTGATTTTTGGATGTTTCAAAACAGAAAAACCTTAGGAGTGCCGATGGAATTTGATCAAGCATGGGTAATATAGAATTTAAAGAGGGCAAGTAATGAATTCTAAGTTTAATGCAGTATGTAGTTTATATTCATATTGTTGACCTTACGTTGCATTACACAGATCATTCAAAATCAAAGCATTACTTCAAATTCAATAACTAATAATCAGAAATATATATGTTTAATACTTATACTCAAAATTTTGTTCATTAGATCTCATACATTATAAGTCATCACATGGATCTCTTTTGTAACTTTTTTGTGATTGAATAATTTGTTGTTTTATTTTCAGATGTTGGTTACAAAAACACCGCCAAACGTTACAAGGGAAATGGATATTGGTGTTTCCTCCGCTATACAATCCTCAATGGCTCTAATAGGGGAGGTATGAGGAAAATTACTAAATTTCAATTTACATTCATTGTTATAGATGTACTAGTTCTAGTGAAAAATCAAACCATTAACGATTCATAGTTTAATTTCTATTTGGATGGTTTATATAGGGCTTGAGCATGCCTGAGCATTGGTGTGCAAATATTTCCATCGAGGAGAGTGATCGTGAGATGGCCGTAAGTGATTATTTTGTTAAATATATTAATTTTTATAATGTAATTTGTATATATTAATGTCTTTACTTCTTATTGTAACAGTTGAAACTTCACCAGAAGCTAAACACTAGGAGGAGTAGCAGGAGCACTCCTCAAGCATAGCAGAAATGGGTGACAGACTTATCACCATCGGATCACCCAGTAAAGGGAAAGAAAATTGTATTTGAACTAGAGCATGGAGAGAAATGAATTTTGAATGCACAGAGCCCTTTGTTGTATGCCTACATGGAAATTTTGTACATATTTTGTATTGGATATATTTGACATTGAATGCCTATATGGCACTCTCATAAGCCTATATGGCTATTTTGTAACTATATTTTATACTTATATCGACATATATTGATGTATGCATACATGGCTATTTTCTTAATACAAATATTTTTATCGATGGTGTCCATATTTGTAAATTATAAAATCATGGTTCAATAGATATGTGTTACGTGTATTCAAGTGTATACTTTACAACTTATTCACATATATTTTTTGACTTATGTGTGAACATCAAAAAGTGTGAAAATTTATATGTTTGGAAGTCAATTGTAAGCCACTTTTGCAATTCTTAGTTCTTGCATACTCGATCTTATGGACTTATTCCTTCCTAGCACATATTGTGAATATTTCTCATTTGGTGCAAAAGACAGATTCCTCATTTTTGAACCACTCATAGCAAAGAGATTCACAATAAGACTTTAGCATTGGAACACTACTCCCTATACTTCTCCTCTGTATCTAGACCATAAAAGTTAAAATTCTTAAATTTGATGCAATATTAGTCATGAAGTGAGAATTTATATATAACCATGTCTATTTTTAGAGCTTATCTAATCACATCAACAAGAACTTAAGAAGTGTTGCATAAGAGTGTTAGGTTTGATAGGCCTTCTCTTCCCTAAGGGAGGAGAGCCTGCATCTTGAATTTTGAACAAAATTTTAAGAAGCAAATATTTTACTTAAAAGCTTCAAACCTAGATGACATATTTGGCTAAGTCTATCTTGAAAATTATCAATGCATTCAAACTCTAAAGTAGATTCTACCTAAAAAGAAAACTTTACCCTTTTTCCCAAGGAAAGAAATTGCAACAAGTTGCATGTGATTTATCTTATTTCTTTCTCACAGTTCCTGGTCAATCATTCATGGCCCAGGATAGTTCTGTTCCAAGGCAAGGACACCCAAAAAATCACCGAGATTCTTCTACGATCTGCAAGAAAAAGGTTTTGGCTCTTTCACAATGTAAATAATTATGTAAAACTATTTTCTTGTTTTCCTTCCACCTAGAAAAATGTTCACACTTTTCATATTGATCAATGATCAATAATGGCTGATTGTAAACACTTGAATTTTTTATGTTTGAACTTTAATTTATAATTTTGGATCATGACATTTGAGTAGATCACTAATATTTTAATATTTGACTATGGAAGTGGTGGTGTATTTTTACTTTGTTATTTGACTATTAATATGGTGGTGTATTCTAAACTTGATTACTATTGCAAATATGTATATATTTCTGATTTTTATATGTTTTTGTATGACCGAACCCAAAATGAACCCAACCCCCAAATTTTTTTTCCTAAACCGGCGAACCAGGTTCTCGAACCTGATCTAGAACCCAAAACTGAACCGGTAACTTAGTAAAAATTAGATTTTTGTAGTTTATATTCATAACATTGATTACATTGCATTGCACATGTTTCAAACAAAAAGCATTGCTTCACATTTCATAACTAATAACTAGATGTTGATAGATAACAAAATTTCAATTACAATATAGTTTTTACAAAGTCAACCTAAGCAGTTATGCAATTACTTCACATTGCATAACAAATAACTAGGAGCAGCTGCCAATTGCATTTGGTTGTCATGGCATTCTATGAGACCACATTTCTTTGAGGCATTTTTTCAAATAGTTCACTGCCTTGTCTATACTACCACATTTGTCATACATGTCTACCAAAGCATTTTATCAAATAGTTCAAGTGTTTCCTTGTTGCTATGGATGAAAGCCTAAAACAAGTGCTTTCGAACAAGCTATGTATACTTGGAAAAAATCTATCAAAAGCATAATAGTAAGCAATATCATAGACAAGGCAGTGAACTCTTTGAAAAAATGCCATTTGATTGTCATGGCATTCCATCAGGTCATGAGACCTCATTTCTTTGAGGCATTTTTTCAAAGAGTTCACAACCTTGTCTATGCTAACACATTTTTCATACATGTCTATCAAAGCATTTAGCCAAATAGTTCATTTCCTTGCTACTATGGCTAAAAGCCTAAAATATGTGCTTTCGAACAAGCTATGGATGCTTAGAAAAAATCTATCATAGCATAATAGTAAGCAATAGCACAGACAAGGGAATGAACTGTTTGAAAAAAATGCCTCAAAGAAATGTGGTCTCATGGTGGTGGAATTCCATGACAAGCAAATTGTTGTGGATTGTCATGGCATTCATCATGCCATCCCATCACCATGAGACCTCATTTCTTTGAGCATTTTCAACGGTCCCTTACTGCTAATCTATGCTACTACATTCCTTATCATACATGTTTACCAAGGAATTTTTTCAAACAATTCACTTCCTTGTTGCTATGGATAAAATCCTAAAATAAGGATTAGCCAAAAGCTATGGATGCTTAATGAAAAAATCTATCAAACCACACCAATAAGCAATAGCATAGAAAAGGGAAACCGTTTTGAAAAAAGCCTCAAAAATGTGGTCTCAATGGTGATGGAATGCCATGACAATCCATAACAATTTTCTTGTCATGGCATTCATCGTACCATCCATCACCATGAGACCTCATTTCTTTGAGGGTACTCAAAGAGTTCCTTACCTTTAATCTATGCTAACACATTTCATACATGTCTATCAAAGCATTTAGCCAAGGAGTTCATTGCCTTGCTGCTATGGCTAAAATCCCTAAAAGCAGTGCTCAAACAAGCTATGGATGCTTAGAAAAAATATATCATAGCATAATAGTAAGCAATAGCATAGACAAGGGAATGAACTATTTGAAAAAAATTCCTCAAAGAAATGTGGTCTCATGGTGGTGGAATTCCATGATGGTGCAGGAGCACCCAAGCTCCGTGAGGATCATTTGGAGAGTCGGGAGATGGCAGGGGTCTTGAAGACCTATAAACCTTTCCAGAGCATCAATTATAGAATTTTGAAGCCTATAATGGCATTTGGCATGGATGAGTGTGACAAGAAGATCATAAGTCCTAAGGGTCCTGATAAGGACCATAGGACCAAATTGACTTGTAAATGGAACAATGATGTTCTAGGAGTTTAAATAGGTATATGATGTTTTAATTAGGTTAAATAAGGTTGAATGATGATATGTAATAGTTTTGAAGCTTTATAGTTAATAGGAGTTAATAAATTGCAATGTTGGAAATTCAAAATTTTAAAATCCAACTTTGGGTGGAAAAGTGAGTTTTAGGAGTTTTAATCACAATAATGTAATAAAATCAATTCTAATCAGTTGGGATAGTTGTAGGATGATTCTTTAAGCCTGAAGAAAGCATTTGTATGGAGGGTTGGCTGATATTGCAAGTGTTGTACGGACTGCTATAGAAAATCAATAAAAACTTCAATCTTTTTGCATTTTCTTGAGTTTTTTTGATGAATCTCTTATTCCTTTTGGTTTCATGATCATTTGGATGGTTTAAGAACTTGTATTTACATGCATTTAACCTTTTGAATGACCTGAATAATGTTGGGAATCAGTTTCTTGTGTTATATTGCTGACTGTCCTCAAAAAGTACAAAATTTTCACTAGTTTTGAGAGTCTTCATGAATAAATGATCCATTTCATGGGAGAGTGTGACTGAAAACTTGTGAAATGGATCATATCTAACTTTTATTATACAGATCTAACAAGTTATTGTGCAGGAAAGAGTGATTATTGGGTGTACACCAAGTTTTAGCAAGGAAAGGGGCATGAAAATGGTGCCTAAAGTGTAGCAGCAGGAGATCTACCTTAATAAGGGGTATATTTCTGAGTTGAAGGTGTTTATATATGTTGAGTTATTGGTGAAAAGTCCAAGAGAAGGTTCTGGAAGTGTTGGGAAAGTTGGTTTTCAAGAGGCCCTAGTTTTGGAGCAATTTATTGAGGGTGACAAAGAAGACTAATACCTTGAAAATATTTGGTTTGGGAACATTTTAAAACACTACTGAAAGTTTCATAGTTAGGGGATAATTTTACAGAGGGGTTGCTTTGAAAAAGTGAGCTAATTAGGCCTTAAATTTGAGGAAACAACATATTTTGGTAGGTTTGATCCATAACAAGTGCCATAAATGATTTGATATGTTCTGTATCATCATGAATCACATCTGAATTGGTCATTATATTGAGTATTTCTTTGGGGAAGTTGAGTGAAAAGTCAAAAAACCATCGCTAGAAGCCTAGTTGGGCTAGAAGCCTAGTCAAGGTGCAAAAAGTGAGTTTTGTCTAAGAGAGAGGTTTGGGGATTTGAAACCATTCAAGAAAAGTTTTTTTGAGTTCCTTGAGATTAGTCCAATGGTTTGGGTCCATTAGGAAAGCATATAAGTTATAAGTACACTATTGAGGCTTGTCTCCATCAGGGTGCCTGGAAGAGTGTTTGAGATTGTATTAATCCTTGAAACGTTGAGTTTTGACTAAAGTCCCATCCCCTCTACATCACATGACAAGAAATTTTTTATGGATTTTCATGGCATTCCATCACCATGAGACCACATTTCTTTGAGGCATTTTTTCAAACAGTTCGCTACCTTCTCTATGCTAGTACATTTATCATACATGTTTACCAAAGCATTCTATCAAACAATTCACTTCCTTGTTGCTATGGCTAAAATCCTAAAATAGGTGCTTCAAAAAGCTATGGATGTGGAAAAAATCTATCAAAACATACTAATAATCAATATATCAGGATCGTCGGATCGGATCCATCGGATCGTCAGTTCGTCAGATCCATCAGGATCAGGGATCCGGATCAGTCGTCGGATCCTACATCATAGGTGGTCATGATAAGGTTAAATTCAAATGAATAACTTGAAATTTCCTCATCAAGCTTCGCGCACTTTTTAATGAGCTAAAATCATAGTGTGAGATTTGTCAAGATCATCCAAAATAAGGATGTTTCATTGCTTTTCTGCTTGAGATTCTCTTGGATGGCTCCTTAAATCTGCATTTTATGCATGGCGGACCTGTTTGTCACGGTTACATGCGAGATACACAAAGTAAAATAAGATGATAGCATTGGCATCAACCAAACTGATGTGGATACAAGTATAAATTAATAAGAACCATTGTGCATATACTTACAAATTAATCCAATGAACCATCTGGGTCTTCTCTACTCTTTATTGTGTCAAGTATTGCCTCATGGTTAGACCCACAGACCTTCCACAAGGTCTTGTTCAAATGTCTACCCCCATATTTTCTCAAACGAACATTGGATGCCACGACAAGGTTTGAGTAATGAAGAATCTTACGATGTGTGTCAAATTCCTCAAACAACCAATGCTTAACACTCTTATGTGGGTACCTTCTCAGCCACGTTCTAGTAACAACAACTGAGCCTATAGGGTATTCAATGTTTTCTCCATCTATAATTGGGGCTTCCAATTTCTTTTTTTCCTCAACACAACAACACAAGTACTAGTTTGTACCCTCTTCATTGTCTTCATCTACAATAACTGCATAAACATGTCTTGCATTTATATGTGTGGCATATCTCTTGAAATTAGTCAACATTATGAATACAGTACAAAGTAAGATAACAATATGGAATTTCAAATACTAAGAAAGTAGATATATTACCTGGTTGAACTAGATCTGATACATGGTCAAAGTTGACCCGATTCCATCGATGTTAGTTCAATGCCATGGGAGGCGTCGTGTGGTAAGGCTAAGATAACTTGTCAACCATTTGTCAGCCCACTCCCCTGACTCGCAATCACTCTAGGCTTGCATTGTACATGAAGAACAAAAGCATGCCATCTTATGTGAATCGATACTCCATGAACCTGCATTTGAGCTAAGGAAAGAGTGCAACTCACTTGATCCTATTAGTGTACAACAATCCTCATATGGTGCAATGTTAGTATCATCCATCAACCAAAAAAATCTACAAACTGAAGATGTACCTTCATTACCTGGACCCATCGAACCATTACACCACTCGATGATTGACCTTGCATCTATCAACTATGCACTATCTTTATACTTTAATTCTTCTCGTGCTAATGATCTTTTCATGAAAGCTCCTGCACCGTCATGCTCTCCCTTTCCATGTCTAGCCTCACAAAATTTCCACATATGTTGAACACGTGTAGTGAGATGCATCCTGCACAACCAATAGAACATGAGCACGTTCTTGAACTATGCTGCACAGTTATTTGACCATATTATATGCCGATCATATGATATGCCCCTCTAAGCCAAATGATTGTAGAACATCTGGAAGCAACCTTGCACGAACTTTGGAGAATGTGTGTGATCATCACTAATATAAAAGTGATACTCCCTCAATACCTTCCTTTTGTCCTCTATACTTTCAACTACATGTATGAATGCTATGTGCAAAAATATCAAAACCTGTGTGGAGTTGTAATATTGTGACTGCACCTCACACTGTGGCTGTAGAGTGTAGTTCTCTGCAAATTTAACCACTGATACAATGCTACCAAGTGGAAAGGTGCCCTTGCATAGCTTGAATTGTGTGTCCAGCCATCGGGCTCTATGGGTATGCCTTGCATACTCATACACTAGATTCTCATGAAACATGGACATGAACTAATACACTGGAATCTTCTGAATAACCAACTCACACCTTTTTGCTTCAGACCCATCTTTTGTAGCGTATGCCACTGTTTTATACTTCTTAAACTCTACTAATTTTTGTCCCACCTCATATGTGCTTTCCATATGTTGACATGCTAGCATTTGTTGCAAGCCACCACAACGCTCGCATGAACCATCCAAGCATGATGTCCTATAGAATATTTGGCCATCTTCTATTTCACATTAAAAAATTTATAAGAACTTTCTTGAAGATTTTGGTGGGGTTTCTATGCCACAATGCTGCAAAACATCGTTAGTATGCAAATGTAAACATATAGAACGATAAACATCATAATGGTTAGAGAATTCAATATGTAGTTTATAGCAACAAGTAGTGTGTGTGTGATTTATCTTGACATAAAAAGGTTTAATCATTTCAAAAAATCTTTGAGAAATACTAATTTGAGGATAAGAATTTTTAAATTTATCAAAAAATTGGGTTTGAGTCGTATCCAAAAAATGCTTTGGATGTGGCTCACGGTTTCGACTACCGATTCTCCTTCTTACGACATCCCTTTGATTCAGAGATGGCCTTGTATTATTCTTCCAATAATGTTCAATTAGTGTTCTCAATGCTTCAACAACTTTTTTATCTTTGTGTGGTAGTCTCCTCGAGAATTCCCATAATTCATTTGAATTGGTGCCCTCAATTCTTTGTCGCCTTTGAATGGCGTTTGATAAAGCTTTTCTACTAATTCCCATTTGTTCACTTTTCTTTTTAATGAGGTGAGATCTCTTTGTTTGATAGCTTACCAAATTCGATGTAATGACACGTCAGGTGACATTACTATCCTTTGAGCATGAGGTCTTACCCACACTGTCATAAGCATCCATTAGATTCTTCACAATAGTGTTTTCAATTGATGCATTTGATGTTCTCAACCCAAGAGTCTTCATGATGTTTTCGTACTTTAAACCCCGCATCATTTGAACAAATAGTTGACATCTTACAGTCTCATTTAGCCTTTAAAAGAACATTTTCCAAATCTTATCAGCATATCTTCTACAAGTGCCTTATGGAATCTTACCTTCCATGTGTTGCAAAATATCCTCATCAATATTAATCAAAAACTTTGGCTTTCTATGCAAAATTCTAGGTGGTGTTCTCTTAGGCACATACATCTCAACATTAGCAATTTCATCAATATTTAATTGAGGTGGGCTAGATTGCATACCTTCAATCGAGGGTGGAATAGAAGACATACCTTGAGGTTCATGTGGGGATGATGGCATACCTTTTTCCTCAACTCTGAGTGATGATGTACTCTCAACTTCAAATGTGGTGGATGGTGTCCAACCATACTCACTTGTGGTAGATGATGTCCCTCCATATTCGCTTGTGCTTAATGGTGTCCCTTCGTATTCACTTGCGGTAGATGGTGTGTCTCCAACTATGGTATCTGCATCTCCCCTAGCATGACTCTTTCACATTCATGCCCTTTGTGCTGCCAATTTCTTTTCTCTTTTTGACAGTTGAGGTTCCTCTTCAACTGGCTTGTTTTCATCAATCGTTCCCAATTTCTACTTTTCATGAAATTCCCTCATCCATTTTTTCTCTTTATCTTTGATGGCTTGGAGTTGATCATCTGTTAGTTTTTTCCTTTTAACAGTTCGTTTCTTTGGCATGACAAATAATTTTACCTATGCAAAAAGTGCTAAGTTGTCAAATTAACTAATTGAAAGCTTTGGAAGCATAACTCAATGAAAGCTGGTTTGTATAACTATTTGACAAAATAACTCAATGATAGCTTAAAAAGCATACACAAAGAAAGTCAATTGTTAAATTTAATAAAATGCCTCAAAGAGATGTGGTTTAAAAATGTAATAGGAAAGTGTATCGAATTGTGTGATTTAAAATTTCCATTGACAATGTAAGGTTGTAACATGACAAACTGGTGCAGGAGCACCTAGGTGATGAAATTCCTTCAAAAGGATAATTTTTTCAATTTGTAATGTTCAAGTAAATATGATGAGTGAAGGTCATTAAATGATGAATTTCAATGTATTTGCACCATGAAATAGGTCACTAGGTGATATTATTGAAAAGTTGCTTTTTATAACAAAAGTTGTCAATTATTGTAAAAATGTAAAATTGCACAAAAGCAGGAAAGTGAAGAGTCTTTTTTGTGGAAGGGAAAGGATGGTTTGATGAAGATGAAGAGGAAGTTATTTAAAATTCTTTAGAAACCTTTAAAAAGAATTGTAAGCTCGAGAAAGGAAGATCTTCTATCCAAAAAATCCATAAAAAATTAATAAAAAAACCTCTGCTCAGTTATTTAGGAAACCTTTTTCTATTCTTGTTTTCAAGTTGCATAGTGATTCAAGCATATTCTAAGATTTTATTCTTGTTAGGGAAAGAGACTTCTTTCATTCTTGAAAGTTGTAGGAATTGTAATTCAAATAATCAATCTCATTTGAACTTAGTTTCCTAAGTCTCGGTCTGTGGTTTCCTTAGAATTTTTTAGAGAGTCTAAAAAGTGATTCTTAGCCATTCCATCGATGTAGGGATAGTAGGTCGGTGGAATAGATCATATTTAGTATCTCTTCAATGTCAAGATGTGTGTGGCAGGGGTAAATAGAAATAAGAAGTTGAGATACTGTTGTATGAACAAAATTATGAATTTTCTCATTCAAAAAAATGGTGTTTTCAAGTAGGGTTTGAGGAAACAACATGTAAAGGAGACGAGCTTAGAAATTATTTCAAAATAATTTGCAGACATAATGAAGCATATTTCAGTTGTTGGGCAGAGTAGTAGAGGTTTTGCAAATGTTTCATAAAAGAAACCCTCATGGTTGGTGTGTTTTCACCCTATAATCAAATGCTTACTGATTCTATGTATTGATGGGCATTTCCCATCTTGAAACTTGTTTATTTGTGAGTTTCTACACATGGCCTAAGATTGTTTGCAGGTTTGGTGGATTAGTGAGTAGTTCTATGATGACTTGCTTTGATAAATTGAACTATTTAAGGGCTTTTACCAGTAGACAACATGTTGGTTCTACTCTGTTTTGTGAAATAAGTTTATAAACTTTTATACTATGTTGAAAAGGATCAAAATAGGCCTGAGAATCTATATTGGGATTGTGTAAATGCATTATGATAGAAAAGGAATCACCCGATTAGATGGAATGTTGGCCTGCTAGAGATATTTGGCATTGTTTGCTAAAAATAGAGAATATGTAGAAACAGCGAAAGGAATGATGTTAAGTACTTGGGAGCAGTCTCATTTGTGATTCCACAATTGTGTCTATGCTTGGTAATGTTTTGAAGGTAGATTGTGAAAGATTTGATGATTTGGGCATATGTTTCCAATATATGGCAATGGTTTCTTGAATGCAAAGTAGTTAGAGTGTGTCTATACTGATATATTGGAATATTACAATCAAAAATGATGAAATTGAGGTATCTTAAAGATGCGGTGGCAGTGTTAAACTAATGCTGCTTGTTGTTGTTACAAATGGTGTTTAAAGTGAAGATAGGATGATAGGATGTGTTGATTTGAGCAAAGATATCTTAAATGGTGGGATGATGTTTGATTACTTGGAGTCACAAAGGGCAGAGGTGTTTGATTGTTTTTTTCCTTGAAGGGGTAAGTTGAGTTGATGAGTGATTGTTGTATTGTTTATGGAAAGAAAAAAGTTGAAATTTGATTTTGAAAATGGTTTTCTATATGGAGATGGTGAATTGGCTACTGATAGCATTATAACTTGAAATGAAATAAATGAATTTTGGTTGAATGAAAAGTAGTTTTGGATGAATTTGACAAAGTTTGTATAAATTGATCTTTTACTCTTTATTGATTTGGGAAGGAAGTTCCCTAAAGAAATGATGTTGTTGAGTGGCTTGGCAATATGATATTGCATCACAAACAAACAATTTGATCAACATGGAATAAGCTAAACAACAAAAATGAAATGAAGCCATAATAGAATGAAAGAAAATTTACAAAGATTTCACATAACTAAAAAAGAAAAGTTTCAAATAGAGGAGTTCTACCCAATTATGTAGCCTTTGCTTCTTCCTTCCTCAAACTCCTCAAAAAATTGACTTCTTCAAAAGTTTGTTCCCCTCTAAATTTTAATTGTATATCAATTATCATTATAATTCAAACTTGAATTGATATTATATGCATTTCAATGTGAAAACTCTGCTATTTCATGCAAAGGTGATGGAAAGAACATTCAAAAGGTGATGGAATCTCAAAATCATGCATGCACACTTCACTCAATCACCAAAAAGCTACTTTTTGTCAGAGCACGCACAAAACCAGGAGAATATGCAGAATGTGGGATGACATCATGGGTATACTGTGATTTTTTACCATTTTAGTGATAAAACAAGCACGTTATTTAATCCTAAACGAACATATCTCTACTGGTTAATAACGCACTAGCGTTATGATAACCATGTCAAGCTGTGTTGGCATATCAGTGAGACATTGTCCGTGTCTCCCCGATGCCAACACAGTCAGCATTCGATATCGCCAAGAGTCCTTACAATCGACAAGAGGTTATATCGAGTTTACCTATTGCATCAACTTTAGTTTACCCTTTGGCAAGACTATCACTCTTTCTAGGACCTCACACTGAGCCTTCATGTTAATCCATGTGCATCCACTAGTTGGTGAGACTCATCA
>VDFB02098737.1:0-64088 GCA_007258455.2 Sequoia sempervirens
GGGAAAACACAATCTTCCATTTCATCCAACACATAGGTAAATAAACTCAATAAAGTTTATTTAAAATTGAATACTTGTGCAATCTATTCAATATTAATTTCCATCATAAAGTAATTACATGCCTATTTGTTTTAAACATTCAAGCAATGATAATACTGCACATGACATTGGAATGCAGCCTGGTGAGGGTGGAGCACAACGTGTAGATGAAGGTCATGGTGTGCATCCTGGTACTTTAGAGCATGTAGAGCGTGATCAACATGTTGAGCATGATGAAGGAGCTAGAGAGATCAGGAATATGATGGCCCTACTCGGTGAGGACCCTCTAAAGTTCTTTTAAACATATTTAATTGCAGATTGGTGTACATTAATTAATGTAACCTTTAAATGTTTTCAATTTAAGAGCATGTGGGAAGGCATTGATCCAATGTGTTGAGCATGGTCGAGGGCTAGAAGATGAGGGAACATGATGTGGCCCATCAGGTAAGAAGGACCACCCTCATGTTCTCAACTAAACATATTAATTTCAATTGGTGGCATTGAAATTAATGTAACCTTTGGAGTGTTTCAACTTCACGGATAGAGGTTGGGGGGTGTTCAACATGTTGAGCAAGAGTCTAACAAAGTTGGGAGACATGATATGGACCCATCCGATTAAAGGAGAACCCACTCTAATGTTCTTTTAATTATTGAATACTTGTAACAATAATAATAAAACATATCAGTTTAACATTTCTTTCTTATTGCAGCAGCATCCCCCTTGAAGTGGCATCCATGTCATGAGCTTACGACTACGCACACATTAAGATCACAAGCAGAGGGCAGAACAACTAAAGGGGGGACAGATATTGATTTAGAAAATGATACTCCACTTCAACTTTATGTAGCTTTCAAAAAGAAACAAAAAAAAAAGTGATTGTAATCATATCATGACAACCATATTTTTGATAATATGTAAAAACTGAAAGAATGAATATTATATGTCAATGAATAAATGTGACTATGTTAATTAATGAATGTTATATGTTATTAATGGATGAATGAATTTTATATGTTATTAATGGATGAATGAATGAATTTTATATGTTATTAATGGATGAATCAATGATTAATGTTATATGATTGGGTATGGGGAATTGAGAGTGATGTGAGGGGGGGAGGGGCCAAATGAGCTTCCACCATCATGTGGTTGGCCCTATTAAGTAGAGAATATTAAACATTCTCGAAACAAAGAGAAGCTCAATAAGGTAATGCAATTTTCAATATAAGAAATGCATCGTTTGAAGCATCAAACCAATATGTAGTCTGTATGTATGATCAGTCGTCAGTCTCTGCAATGGTACATTTCCATGAATATTTAAAAAAAAAAAAAAATTGATGCTTCATCGCAATTTCGATGACAATCACCGATGAAAACCACCGATGAATCAACAGAAAGGCTCGACAAGTTGCTATAGCTATGACGAAGATTTCATCGTAACTCCCTACCCATTTCGTAGCAATTTCGACGATCTCTCGATGTTGCTACCACGCTACTCCTTGCCCATTTCGTCGCACTTTCAATGAACTTTTGGTGTTCTTCCGATGCTACTCCTTGCTAATTTCATCGCAAAGACAATGAACTCTTGGTGTTGTTTCGACGCTACTACTTGCCTATTTCGTCGCACATTTGATGAACTTTTGGTGTTGTTTCGATGCTACTCCTTGCCCATTTCGTCGAAATGGCGATGAACGTCTGTTGTTGTTTCGACACTACTACTTGCCCATTTCGTCGAACTAGCAACAAACTTCTAGTGTAATTCGTTGGTGGATACACAGTTTTCGTCGATATTCCAACAAAATCTCAAGGTATTTCACGATGTCGTCGACCGATGATTCTTCTCCATTATTTCGATGTTTAATTCGTCATCGTCCTTTCAACGAAAAAATAGCAACAGAAATATTTTCGCCATTGCGTCGCTCTTCGACAAAGATTTGTCGAACGACCGACGAACGACCGTCAGAAAATGGTGTCAAATTCATTAGTGATATGACATTGAGGTTAGTCCCATGAAGACAATGTGGGGAAGAGGATTGTGCAAGTATCTGGCATGTGATGAAGTGGCACTTGAGGAGGAACAACCTGAGCTTTTTCTAATGAACAAATCTAAGTCTCAAGGCTGTTGGTTGGCAGATAGAATGAGATTCATGCAGACTGGCAAATATTTGTCAGGCCTTCCTTCTTAGAAGAAAAGATTCTATAGATTGTAGAATAGCAGATATGTGCTCAATGAAGGGGTCCTTTTCAAAAGGAACTTCAATGATGTTCTTTTGCGGTGCACCACCTCAGAGTAGGCACAAAAAAAATTAGACATATTTCACAGCAGTCTCGCGGGAAGACATTTCTCTACAAATACCACCGCCATCAAAATTATGTGTGTAGGGTATTTCTGGCCTACACTTTTCAATGACTCACACTCTCTAGTTAAATCCTGCAAAGAAAGCCAATTCTTCACATGAAGGAGGAAGAATTCAACAATTCCTCTCAATCTGACAGTGGTTGAAGAACCCTTCACATAGTGGGGATTATATTTCATTGGGATGATTAATCCCACCTCTAGTGCTAGACATAAATGGATCCTCACGGCCATAGATTATTTCACCAGATGGACTTGAGGCCATGCCCCTGAAGAATGTGATAAAGGCAGAGATTATGAATTTCCTTGAGGAACTGGTAACAAGGTTTAGACCACCAAATACCATCATCTTCGACAACACAAAGTCCTTCCAGGGTTCAAAGGTATGTCAATTCACACTTAAGCATGGCATATTCCTAAAGACATCTTCAAACTATTACCCGTAGGGAAATGGTCTGGCCAAATCAACTAATAAAAATTTAGATTAAAAGAATCAGGTCAGAGCATCATAGAGAGTGGCATCAAAACCTCAAAGCAATGCTCTGGGTAGACTAAATAACCCCCAAGAATGTCTTAAAGACTTCACCATATGAGCTGGTATATGGGAAGGAAGCGTTATTTCCTATATCTATGGAAATTCCCACACTGTAGTTTCTCAAGTCTCTGGAAGTTGAAAAAAATAGAGCCATGGAGGTCTGGTTGGCTGAGTTGTTGGAGGTACAAGAGAAAAGAGAAAAATCCCTAACAGCCATATCTAACCGTCTATAAGTTGTTAAGAGGTGGTTTGACAAGAAAACCTCTAACCAGGGTCTTAAATGTAGAGACTTAGTGCTAAAATTCAACGAGAGAGCTGCAAAGCCTGCCCAACACGAAAAATTTGATAGTCTATGAGAAGGTCATTTTTGAATTATTCAATGAAAGAAAAATAATGTATTTGAATTAGAAAATATGGAAAAAGAAGTGTTGGGAATTCCTATCAATGGAATTCACCTAAAATTGTTTAATTAGCTTCATTAATCATTTTACCGGTGTATATATGTAATTATCTAAATATTTTCTTTGTGTTTTGTTTGGCTTGGTCTTTATTAAATGGAACCCATGATGCAAGAAGTAGAGAAAGAAAAAGAGACAAAAATTTGATAAAAGAGCTATATATTCATTATACAATAATATATACTTTAGATATTACAATTCAAAATGGCTATCGGGCCATACTTTTTGAGTATATATATACTAAGCAAATTTTTGAGTATATGTATTAAAATATTTTTGAGACATATATACAAAAAGGAGGAGAAAAGAGTTCATTCTTCAGTAGGGGTAGTATCACCATCAGTTGTAGCAAGTTTTATAGGAACAACCACGTCAACAGTCACAGGGGCAGCAAGAGCATCAACAATAGCAATAGCAAGTGGAGGAGGAAAGACCAAGTTTCTAAAGTCGGTATACCACTTCACATCATAAAAGAGCACTACATTGTAGCATCTCAGTAAGAAGTGGCAGGCACATGAAACCCTTTGGCGGTGTTCTCCAATAGTCATAATGTGAAATCTGCTAAGAAATGGTACCCAAGGCACCACTGCATCCTCTTTAATGTGTAAGTCGAGATCGCTTGCCGTTGGAATTCCAAGGCCACATACTCCATTTGTCACAATTTCACCAAGGCCTCCAAGGTAGGGCTTTGGAAAAATTTCCATTGTGAGCCACAATATCATCTATTTCAGCACCTAAATGTCAAGCAAGAGGCAACAAAATGAGAGCAAATATCAGTGTTTACCCTATACTTTTCCTCATACTCTATGAAATCCCTCTCTAGTACCCATTTCATTACAATTATGGCTAGAGAATGCTTGTTCTTGGTCATGTGTTTTAGATGCCTACTATGTGAACCCCAACCTTGGTACTTGCAAAACAAAGAGAATAAACACTTCAAGTTAGATATTGCAAGCCAAAACAAGGATTCCCCATGAAATCCATTTACAAATTCAAAATAGGAAAGAAAACAATGAAAAACACAATATAAATGACAAAATAGATTGAATCCTAATTTAAATATGCAAACTCATGATCCCATGGGGGAATTGGTGCCAATTTGATGTGAAAATTGGCCTTTTCCCAATTCCTAAGATGCAAGTTTTGAATGTTGAAGAGATTGATCCACTTTGTTGGTGAAGAATGAGAACTCCAAGCCAAAATCTGCAAAAACCTAGCTATGACTCAATGGCAATGGATGAAATTCAAGAGATATTTGAGCATGGTAGCTTTGCATGGATTGTGGATGATGAAATGAGGATATGAGCTCCTTATTTATAGAATGCCAAGATGGACGAATGTCCAAATTTGAGTAATGTGGGACTAACATTGATCCAATGATATGATGCCACTTGTCAAGCTATGAATGGATGAAGGATGTGCAAGATTTGGGGTTTGTGCCAATAAATGCATAATTTTGAATTTCAAATTTGTTGAAATGACATGCAAGAGGGAAGGGAAAATGCAATAAATGCCACTTGGCTCAAGGCAAAGGACATGTAAGATGAATTTATTGCCTTGTTGGATGTACATGTTGACTAGGAATTTTTGAATTCAAATTGAGAGAATATTCCAAAAGATGCCTTGAGATGAAAATAGAGATTTAATAAATGAATTAAAACTATTTTCATGTGCAACTTGCATTATCTAGAGGATGTGACATGAGATGAGATTAAATTAATCATGGATCAATTAATTTAATGAGAGGTTAGATGATGTGACCTATTTGACTCAAATTTATGGATTTATTTAAATCAAATAAGAGAGGAATATGACAAGAGGTTAATTAAATAATGATTTTGATTTATTTAATTAAAAGAGATGGTGTTAGATTAAATCAAATAAGGTTTAATTTATTTTATTTAATGGATATACTTTAGAAATTTAATCAAATAAATTGATTATTTAATTAAATAGGGATAATTAGATCAGATGGATTGATTTAATTAACAAAAGAGATACTTGATTAGATAAAATGATTTATTTAATTAAGAGAGGAATATTGATGAATTTAATCAGATAGGGGAATTTGATTAATTGGTTAGACCGAGGGATGATTTCAGGAAGAAACGATGTTAGTAAGTCAGGATCAGATGCACAATATCAATCAGTATATTTTACGTGTCTACACCTACTAGAAACCTCCTCTAAAAAAGCTACTTGTGACTTATTGCTAGTTAGCCTAATGGGAGTATCTATAGCCCTTATCCAGAAAAGCCCAATTACCAAATGTAAATTCTACTGTTATCCTTAAGTCTATTTATAGACATAGCCAAGGTACAATGCATGTGATAAGCATGATGATGATCAAGAGCAAGCTTGAAAATACCACTGGTTGCAAAACTCAAAAATCCCACCAGGTTGTGTTTGTTGTGTACGAATTGCTACATGCAAATTAAGAAGAGGTAATTAATCAGCTAAAACTGGTGGTAGGTGCAAGTGATAGTCTACATGCTCAAGTGCTAGGTATCAAGCTATAGAAATTTTTTCAGTCTCCAAGGATGAACTCAAATCTTTAATGTAATTATTACACCCTCTTGCTTAATCATTCTTCTAAAGTTATTAATTGAAAAGCATGTGAAAAGTCTCATACACCTTCAATTTGCAGCTCAATTTCCCAAGGGATGGTGTCATAGGACATAATGGCTAATTGTCATTATGAATTGTTGTCTTTTCAAAGGAGTAGGAATTCATTTTGAATGCACAAAAGAGCCAACGGTACATGTCGAATTTATTGCTTGAAACAACTATTATTTCCAACTCCTATATAAGGAAAAGCTAAAGTTGCATGCAAAGAAGTAACATTGTGAAGAGCTTTGAGTGTACAGTTTGTTGTGAAAGAACCCAAGTGAATTGCAAAGAAGTTGAGAATTCGCAAAAGTCTACAGAATCCTTAAATGGCCCAGAATATTTAAATGGAAGCACAAAGAGAAGCGTTTGTAAGCTTATTTGACGCCATGTTGGCAGTGCCAATGGCCAATGTTTTTAGTGACATCTCTTATGCTTCGCCTAGGATGCCATAAAATCCAAAGTGGCTTCACACATAGGTCATCGAGAAGACTAACCATAGGAACAAGGTCTTAATAGCAGAAGAATGGGACAACATTCATGATCCTAAACCTAAAACCAACCATAAGAGTCTTAGGGAAGGCACCTGCAAGAGGATGAAAAAAACTAGTAACCAAGAGTCTCTGGCACACAAGTTGTGGTTTTATGGTCTTCCACAGTATATGGTTCCTTTTGGGCATCACTACCTGGAGCTAGTTCATGAATGTGTCCAGAATTTTAATCTGAATACTAGAGCCATTAAAGGCCAAAAACTGAGGGTGGTAATTAGTGTTGAAGCTATTAGGAATATGCTATGCATCCCAAGAGAAAGGGGAATAGAAGTGATGGAGACATTCATTGTAAGTAACTCAGAGGAAATCTGGAGGACCAAAAAATATGCTCTAAGCTTTTATAATAAAGAAACAAAAAGAGTCAAGGACGATAATTATGTGCCACAGTTTCTAGTTGTGCACAGTGTTTTCAACTCATACTTGCATGATGCCTTCTCCATGATGGCTTTTTTTTGCAGCATGGACAATGATAGGGATGTTCACGAGTTTCAAATGGGTTTGGGTTTTTAGTTGAGAAGACAACATTCCTTATTTTGGTATTACTTTGTGGAGATTATTGTTCGAGAGATGTTGAACCAATTCAAGGAATACAACACAACATAGGTTCAAGTTTTCTTCTTTCCTTGCTCACATGTTTCTGCACTAGAACCTATATTTCTTTAGAAACTATATGGATTTGTCTATTTTTTATGATAATGGGGTAAGAAAGCTAGTTTCTACATGAACTCCTCTCCTTTCCATAACTTATGATTACTATGTAATTTTTGAGTTTTTTATGAATCTAATATTGCAAGACTTTAATAATGAGGGTGAGGGTGACTGGTATCAGTTCTTTGCTGATCAAGTAAGATGGGTGCAGGATTTTGTTCCTCCTTGCGACTGGTTCCTTGGGGAGGATTTTTCATATGTTAGGTTGCATGGTTTTATTGAGGAACCATTCTAGCTCCCAGTATGTGTCACAAATAGGGTATTGGCCCTTGAGGAATTTTGACAACTAGCGATTATAGATGTCAGGTTTTGTGGGGGGGGAAATAAGAAAGGTTTCTTCAAATGCCCTTTAAGCTTCAATATGGTAATATTAGTAAAGAAGCAGACACATGGGCTGCTAACTGCGAAGCTTGCTCATTCTGGGCTAGTATTAATTTGTGACAAATGGAAGTATAATCTTGATAATGACCTAATAGAGTTGAATGAACATTAAGGTAACTCACAGCTCCTAGCCCTACTAGGAAACTTGGTGGAATCTGCAGTCAGGGGATCTGAATTCATTTGTAGACTTGGCCTATGTTCCTACTAATGATAAGAGGCCGCCATGGTTATCTTTCTATTTTCTTTTGAATAGGCCCAGTGATAAGTGTAAAATTGGGGCCACCCTTTATAATCAATTGGCCAAGCACTACCTATGGAGTAACGATAAAATTGCACAATTTTGGATTTATCGTCAAGAGACCAAATTCCTTGATGCCCTATTCGAGGAAACCAACATGGATGATAGATTTTATGATCTCTAGAATAGAGAACATGATGTAGAGATGAGGATGTAGACCCATAGGAAGCAACTAGAATAATGAAAAGAAAAGAGGCAAAAAAGGCCCAAATACAAAGAACTGGAAAAGCAGTGGGACAGCCCAGCAAAGCTCCATTGAGCACACAAGTGACTGCATCTCATTTGGAGGCCTCGCTACCACATACATGGGCTATAAAGAGACCTAGGGTAGGCTAGTAATCTTAGGAGGTCATAGAGGTGGACAATTCTCCACCCAAGAAGAGGTCGTATATCAATGCAACTCTTGGGGAAAGCTCACAAGCACCTGCAACAAGTTAAGGATCAGAGTCCTTTGCAACTCAGGTATCTTTCTCTCCCTCTCTTCTCGCTTCTCAGACTTTAGTTAACCCTATTGCTTCTACCTCTCCCATTAATTTGAGTATCAACTTATCTTTTTTTGCTTCCACACCCACAAGAGGTTTCTCTCAAATCTCCCAAATCGAATAGGTAGTTTTTACTTCCCCGTGGATTATTCCATCTTTTGTTGGGGCCAAATCTGAACCTTCCATTGCAAACCATTTCACATCTGCCACATTGGATCCAACTTAGCTTGCTCAATAGATGGTAACATCTACATCTCCACTACAACCATCACTCCCTATGAGTCCTTTTGTTGCTTTCCCAATTGGACCCTAGCATAATATTCCCCCTTCCTCCCCACTAACTGTCGCTCTGCCAAAGAAAACATCATTTGAGACCACAATGATCTTGTTCCCTTTTTATCTTCCTCCTAGTGCACCCTTCATCATCAAACTAATTAGGTCACCAGTAGAATTTATTGGGAAAAGCAATAGGACTAAGGCAACACGGGTTATCAGGTTCTAGAAGAGAAAAGAAAAAGATGCAGCGAAGCCTGTTGAGCCATGCATGCATAGTTTTTTTAATGAAGTGCAGGGGTTGTTTACATTTTCAACCATGACTCCTAACACTATCAAACCACAAGGGGAGATGAAACCTGAGGATTATACAATCCATGTTGTGGGGATTGATCTACATGCAGCCCAACCATAGGACAAAGTTGAGGTAATGGAGGAAACTCAGCAGGTGGTGACTACTGACTTTCTAAAGCATAGTCACTAACTCAAAAATAAAGAAGACGATCTCAAGAACATTAAGGAAAGGCTAGAGATCCTACTAAAAAAGGAAAAGGCCAAGAACATTGAAATTACACGCTTGTCTCAACAAGCACAGGTGGAAAAGGCCAAACTCTAGGAGGAACTTGCAAAGTTCTAGTCCTAGGATCCCAACCTAGTTACCAGACTGCAATAGAAAAACTAGGAGTTGCAAGACCGATTGACTCAAGTGGAAAGGGAAGTGCAACAAAAGAATGAAGAGTTTTGAGATCAGTGAGCTCAATTGGAGTAGAAAATATAGCAAAAGGAAAAGGAACTCTAGGACCAATAGGCTCAATTCAAAAAGGAGATCTAGGAAGTAAAGCTCTCTCTGGAAAAAGAATACACGACCTGAGGTCATCCTGAGGAGCTATTGAAAAGAAAAGATACTAAGTTGGGAACTCTGCAAGAAATAATCTCTATAGTGAACAAGAAAGTTGAAGAGATAACATAGGACGTCGATTTTAAGGAGGTGGAGATAGGTCTTTTGAAAGCTCCTTCCCAACCCCCTAGTCCTCAATTGGATCTCCTTTTGGTGGCTTAGTAGTTATATGCCTCATACTAGGAGAAGGTCAAGTCTTTCTATTTGACCATGCAACCAACACTCCAATTCATGGTGGACGTAGAAAATTTAATCAAGGAGGTACATGGAGTGATTGAAAAAGTTCCATAGTTCATTATCGAAAAGGTGCCTGAGGCCGAGAGGTTGTTAGAAAAATTATACACTATGGAAAATGCAAACTTGGCAAAGGAAAGGATCGATGACTAGAGTCATCTGCCAAAGGGGTGAGGGAATTCATCTATTGTCATATAGCCATCTTCTAGGTGAGGAATTGCTCGGTAATATTGAGTCTGACTATGGACAACATGTAGATGCAATTCTCCAAATTGACTCAAATGGCCTTGCTTTCCCCCTTTCTCCCTAATGATTCAGTGGCCACAGCGGAGCACATTGCAGCAAAAATTGAGGAAAAGTAGCAAGATTTATCTTCTTTCCAATCATTTATCCAGCCCCCCATAGCAGTGGACATAGAAGGCACCACCCATCAGATAGTGTGACTTCTCTTTCAGCTTGAGTCCAGGACTGGGATCTCCATGGATCTTCCTTTCAAAGAAATTATCGATCTACATGAGGCACAAGAGAATCTACACGCCTTATCGATGCCATCTAAGGCCGACTGGCTACCTCTGTAGACCACACTCTCAAAGCTCTAACTTTGTTTCCTAATGGATAAGGCTTTGGTATTCAAACTAGAAATTTTGGGTTCCCATTCTACAAGAAAAATTCCCCTGATAGTCACCAAAAGTTGTGGATTAAAATCCTTAGAGCACCCTTTAGGTTGGTGTTGTTGTTTTTGCATGGTCCTAGCCCGTGCTTTACATATTTGCATATTTCCAGGCCCCTTTTTGAAGCACCTTTGTCTGTTGGTGCCACATGTCAACCGTGTGGGCCTTTGAGGGTCTTTTCCCCTTGCTTCATCCTTCGAGCTCCGCCCTTGCACCACATGTCAGTTGCGTGATCCTTTGAGGGTCTTGTTCCCTTACTTCACCCTTTGAGCTTTTCCCTTGCACCACATGTCAGCCACATAGGCCTTTGATGATCCTCTCTCCTTTGTTTCTCTTCTGAGCTTTGCCCACGTGCCACGTTGCATCATTCTATGGCCACCTTTTTGGCAGACCCCACAGTCAACACTTGAAATACAAACTTCTCTACATGTCTTGTCTGTGGGGATTTTAATCGAAATGGAGGAATGAACAAGTATGAAGCCCCGCCTCTATGCCACGTGTCTTAACTAAATCTGTGGTTAGGAAACACGTGTCATCTGGAGACTTTCGTTGCTTCCACCCTGGGACCATATTCATCATTTGTTGAGGAGTGCATCTTGTTCAAAGGCGACTGTGTGCTATATATTGAGATCTTTTCTATTGCAACAGCCTTAGGGAATCATTGTGATAGACATCATTTCTTGTGCCTGGAAATATTTTTGGTTACTGGCTCTTTGGCGGTGGGTGATCTATATATACTACTTCGACTCTCTAAAAAAGGGTTTGAAAATCACAAAAAGAAGTGAAAAATATTGTAGACCTTTTGTATTATTATTTATTATTGTATTAAGACTCATAGACTGTGCCATATTGTTTGGCCTCTCTGTTTCTTAGTTAATGGATAAGACATTATACTATGTTGTTTCTTGTACTTAGTAGTTTTTCTACAAGACTTCTACAATTTCAATATAAATTTCCTGATTCAGATCATGTCTTGAATGCTTCTTGTTCAATAAATGTGTATGGAAGTTGTGTTATGTTATTTGATATAATTCTTAGGTTTTTCATTTATGCTTTTTGTTATTTTCGGACATGTAGATATTTGAACGGGCCCTTAAATCTCATCTAAAAGGAAGATTTCCCATGCCCATATTTAACTCATGGTGCATCGCCTTAGATTAGATCTTATTTTAATATATCTGCTTACTTTTCCCATTCCAACCCCCCAAATACAAAAGGATTTGGCTTCTTTAAAAACCTGGAGGTTACTCATTTTAGCACAATTGGTCATCCATTAATTGAGCTTCCCATAAGGTTCTTTGTGTAGCAATGTTAGGCATTAACAATTCTTATTTTTAGTAAGTTTACATTTATGCACAGTTAGATACAAAATATTACACCAACCTCTAGAATGCTAAACTTGATGGAACCCTAAAAAAAATTTATGTTCAATTGCCTTAAAATTGTGTTTGGATGGTTCATTGCTCTTGTTTTGGTTCATTGGTTAGGGTTACGGGTCAAAGGTTTAGGGTTTATCTTTCATTCATTCGACGAAGCCTAGCTTTTACCTTTATTCCTTATATTTCCAAGTTGACTTGTTATCACCAGTTCTTGATCACATTAGTTTGAACTTGTGTCGTCAAGCTCATCCAGTTTACAGCCCCTTTCCTAGACTTGTCGGTCATTTTGTCGTCAGGAAATATTATGCGTTAAGGTTTTAAATGGGTTTAATATTTTTTGGTTAATATTTTTTACCTTAAATTTATATCCCTTACCTCCTGTCAACCTATTTGAGTCCCCTTTTTAAGTTACTAACATTTTACACGTGCAAATTTGAGCTTTTAATGAAGATGATCGAATTGTTTGATTACATCCTAACTATTTCCCGCTCCCCCGTTGTATTTTAATATTCATTAGAACATACTAGTGGGTTGGCGGGTAGGTGACATGTTTCCTCTACTAAGGTGGGGCACATCATCCTTCAAAGGCATTGAATACTAGGTTTTGACAAATCAATAGTTGTAATGAGATATTGCAAGTTAATCCTAATTGTTCCTTGCTAGCCTGTGGGGGACCCGTCAACATCTCTCATCTCTTGAAGGGGAAGTAGGGAGGAACCATGTGGCACAATCCAAACTATCAAAGGGAAATATAGTAAAACATGAAATGTTTTGACATAATATTAAGTGGTGTTAACAATCGAGCTACTAAAGGGTTATATTTGACAACATGGTTAAAAGAGGAATGAGATGTTATAATTGTAGTTGTTCATAAAATCTAAATGATATGCATGTAGATGGATGGCTTGAAAGGTAAATAGCATGTAAGTTGGAGGCACCAAATTTGATATGAGCCACTCCTCGACACCCCGCTGCCATAAGATGTGCACGGGTTAAACCCAATGGGAAAGCGGGGGAATGACACGTAGCCATTTTCAAGGCTCATGGAGATGGTGGAGCTCGTGGGATGACATGGAGACAAATCCACATGGATTTTTTTGATTGGAAGGTGGTGTTAGTCATCTATTGTCAGATTTTCAAACTAGTTTGACTTAATCTAAGCTGCTTATTAGGCCATCTCATTGCAGGATCAACAACTGGAATTTGAAGTTCAATTTTGAGACTGTGAGTCATTCTAGTTTGCGTGAGTGAACAGTAATTGGTGCAACCATGGAAGGAGGGTCCTCAATGAGAACAATTTGAACCTTGCAACAAGAGTCACACAACAGAAGCAACACAAAAATTGGAGGCAAATGCATAATCAAACTTTCTTATTATCAGAGATTTCAATTACAATCGGCCGGCAACATCCAGGCTTACAGATTCGGCTCATAGGCCTGTTACAACATACTCAAAATACAATATTCCTATATGCTCCTTAATGCAAGCTAAAATCTTACATGACTTGCTTGATTCTAACTTTACTACCTTCTAATGATTGGTAACAATTTTTTATATCACATCTTGAGATCTAGAATCATCCGCATTGGCCAAAGATCATTACAATATCCAATGAAAGAAAATGTAATGTGTGCATGAATAGGTTGGCCTCAAATATGAATTACTCCATGGTGAATGCATAGGATGAAGTGTGGGCCTATAATTAAGGTTGGGGACACTCCACTGAACAATTTGAATCACACCATCAAGATCTACAAGTTACGAAAAAGATCCACAAGTGTTCAAGCTATCCATCAGTTTTAGAAAATTATTCTGGTGTCAGTTCAAGAAATTGCCTTTAAATCGACAAGCAATAACTTTCTGGAAAAAGATCCAATCGTGCTCAAATCTTGGAATAAGGAAAATGAACATATCCACGATGTAAACATAGGTCCATAGGGTCTAGTGAGCAAATATGATGAATCTACCAACATGAACTAAACAAGAACAAAAATGAAAAGGAAATACTTTTGGTTGATGCAGGATTGCCAAGAACCAAGGATTGTCCTGCATTAGACATTCGGGGTTAATTGAAAAGTGAGTCCCTCACTTTGTTGGGTCTAAAGGAAAACCAATATGATCTACCTCAGCCTGAAAAATCCAAGAAGAATCTTCCATTGGTCTATCTTTCCACTTCACAAGATATTCTTTGTACTATCTTCCATGTGTTTTCCTCCCATCTCTAATATCCAACATCTCTTCAATCTCATCTGATTGTTGTTTACAAAACTGATTCTCCAATTTTTCTTTACTTCCTTCACTAAATTATACTTCATGGTACTAATGTAGATTTGCAATGTTGAATATAGGTGATATACCCATGTCATTAACTCCACTTCCTATGTATATCCTGAATCAAATTTCTTCAAAATATTACAGGGTCCAAACTTCCTCATCTTGAGCTTATTGTATGTGCCAACTAGAAATATTTCCTTCCTCAAATACACCATCATTTCATCTCCAACTTCGAACTCCTTATGTCTCCTCTTTTCATCTGCTTGCTTCTTATACTTCTAGTTCATATCTTCCAATTGCTTCTTCACTTGAGTATGCACTTTCTTCATATGTTCTTCAAATTCCTTTGCTTCTGCACTCCTTTTATCTTCCATACTAATGTCTCTCAATTCTTATATACCTCTAAGATGAACTCCAGTAATGATCTCAAAAGGTGTCTTTCCGGTACTCTTATTCACTAAATTATTGTATGCAAACTCTGTTTGTGCAAGAACTAAATCCCAAATTCCAATCTTTTCTCCAACCAAACATCTTAGAAAATTCCCCAAACTCTTGTTTACTACCTTTTTCTATCCATTATTCTTTGGGTGAAAAGTAGAAATAAACTTTAAATCTGTCTTTAGCTTCTTCCTTCCTCCAAAAGTAACCAACAAACTTTGTGTATTTGTCTGAAACAATGCTCCTAGGTAATCCATGCAGTCTGACCACTTCTTTGAAAAACAATTCTACTACATGTATTGCATCTGTTGTCTTCTTACAAGGTATGAAATGTGCCATTCTAAAAAATCTGTCCACCACCACAAATATAGAATCATTACCTCTCTATGTCTTCGGCAAGCCAAGTATGAAATCCATGCTAATATCCTCCCAAGTTCTCTCCAGAACAGTTAAAGGCTTATACAATCCAACATTCTGACTACTCCCTTTGTCAAATTGAAAAACTCTACAACTCTACACAAATTTCCTAACATCCTTATGAATCTGTGGCCAAAAGTAATTATCACTTAACAATGCTATTGTCATATCAATCCCAAAGTGTCCTGCCAATCCTCCACAATGTTTTTCTTTCACCAAGTTATACCTCATTGAACTCCGGGGTATACACAACTGATTCCCTCTAAACAACATATCCTCCTGAATGAAATAATCCAACCACTAACTCCTATGCTCCAAAATTGGTCCCTTACAAGGTTTTGCAAAATCCAGGTCCTCCTCATACAAGTTCTTCAATTCATCAAATCCTAATACTTCCACTCTCATCTTTGTCAGTAAATTCCTTCTCCTGCTCAAAGAATTAGCAACTTTATTTGACTTTCCACTCCTATGTTTCAAAACAAAATTATAACTCTGCAAGAATCCCACCTATCTCATGTGTCTTTGATTCAACTTACCTTGACTATTCAAATACTTTAATGCCTAATGATTCGTATACAACATTAATTCCTTAGGTAACAAGTAATGTCTCCACTTCTTCAAGGCTTGAACTATGGCATAGAACTCTTGGTCATACATAGAATATCTTCTCCTAGCATCATTCAATTTCTCACTAAAATAAGCTACGAGTCTTCCCTCTTGACTTAATACTGCTCCAATTGCATTTTTACTTGCATCACAGTCTACCTAAAATACCTTACTAAATTATGGTAAAGCCAACACATGCTGCTCAATCAACTTTTGTTTCAATAGCTCAAAACTCCAATCTACTCCAGATGTCCACCTAAAATATTTCTTATCTCCTCTCATTGTATCTATCATAGGACTGCAAATAGAACTGAAATTCGTAATGAACTTTCAGTAGAAACTAGCCAATCCATGAAATGATCTAACCTCTCCAATGCTTTCCGGTGTAGGCCATTCAAAAATTTCTCTTCACTTCTCAGGATCCATCTTCAATCCATCTACAAATATCACAAATCCTAGATATACCAACTCTTCCTTCATGAAATTACACTTCTTAATGTTTATCAACAATTGCTCTTCCCTCAACCCCTACAAAACTTTTCTTATATGCAACAAATGTTCTTCCCTAGTCTTACTAAAAATCAAGATGTCATCCAAATAAACAATCGCAAACTTACCCAAGAATTTCTTCAATACCTCATTCATCAGCCTCATGAAAGTACTTGGTGCACTTGTTAGTCCAAAAGGAATCACCAACCACTCATACAATCCTTCATTTGTCTTGAATGTTGTCTTCCACTCATCCCTTTCTCTGATTCTGATATGATGATATCCACTCTTCAAATCTATCTTCATAAAGTATCTAGCTCCACTCAAAAAATCCATAATGTCATCCATCTAGGGCAAAGGAAATATGTACTTCATTGTGATCTTATTTATGGCTCTACTATTTGTAAACATCCTTCATTCTCCATCTTTCTTAGGTGCTAACACTACAGGTACTGCACAAGGACTTAAGCTTTCTCTAATCAAACCCTTCCTCAACAATTCTTGCACTTGTCTATTCAAATCTTAATTCTCTACAGGTGTCATCTGGTGTGCTACTTTATTAGGAAAACTAGCTCTAGGAATCAAATCCATGCAATGACTAATACTCCTCATAGGTTGTAATCCATCAGGTACATTATCTGAAATGATCTCTTCATATTCTATCAGTATCTCCTTTATCTCTTTCATGTGTTCTTCTACATGCTTCAAGTCCTCAACCTTCTTAGGAACCAAGGCATAACACATGTTCTCATGTATCATTCCATCCAGAAATCTCCTTCCATCAACTAAACAAATTCCAGCATTCATACAAACCTCAATTTTAGGAACATCCTCCAATGGAAACAAAGTCTGCTTCATCCCATTAGCAACAATGGTATATGTGTTCTTCTTTCCATCATGAATAGCCTATTTATCGTACTGCCAAGGCCTTCCCAACAAAACATGGCATACATCCATAGGTATGATATCACACAAAACTTCATCATGATAATTTCCTATCTTCAATTTCACCAAACATTGTTCACTTACTAGTATCTTATGCTCATCCCGAATCCATGCTATCTAATAGGGCTTCAGGTGTTTCAATCTTTCTAGCTTCAATTTGGTCACCATTTCTTTAGAAACTAGGTTCTCATAGCTTCCACTATCAACAATCACTTTGCAACATTTACCAGCTATCTTGCATCTGGTCTGAAACAAATTCTTTCTCTACAACAGTTCCTGCCCCATCTCACTTTGACACAATACTCTTCTATTCACCAATACTTCTCCATCTTTTGGTTTATTAGATGATCCGACATGATCTTCCTCAACAAAGGATGTTCTTCTATTGTTTTTTTTCTTTCTACTTGTCTCTCCCTGATTACATTCAAATGTTCTATGTCCTCCACCACATTTAAAAAAAGTTCCCTTGAATACTCTTTTCTCCTCTCCTCTATCATCTTTCTTATAACCCTCATTCTGGTAACCACCTTATCCTCCACTCCTATAAGATCTTCAATCATTTCTATGGTACAAACTACCATTCTTATTAACTTCCTTATCTTTATTCTGATCTATAAAAGTTCCTCTTCCCCCTCTAGTAAAAATTCTTCCTCTCTAAAATCTTCCACCACTTCCTCTCTATCTTTGCTCATGTCTTTTGTTCAACTTCTCTTATGCTTTTAGGGCACATTGATATGCCTCTTCCACACTTTGCAACTTAATCAAACTAATCTCATCCTGTATAGATGACCTCAAACCATTCACATATCTGGATACTTGCTCGATCTCCTCCAAATGTCCAAATCTGATATTCAACTTGTAGAACTCCTCAGTACACTCTGTCACACTTGACTCCTTCTGCTTCAAATTCTACAACTTCCTGAACAAATTAATCTGATAGTCTACAGGCATAAATTTTGTCTTCAACTTATTGACCATCTAATCCCATGATCTTATCTTCTCTTTTCCTCTTCTTTTTCTATCTGTCTACAAATGTTCCCACCAAAGAGATGCATGTCCTTTCAACTTTGTACAAGAAAATTTCACCTTCTTATCTTTAGCAATTCCTTCAAAATAAAAATAATTTTCCATCTCTGTTATCCAATCGAGTAATTATTTTGAATCCAGCTTACCACTATAATTCGATGGATTGAAATGTGGCTTAGCATTCGCTCTAGTTAGGGCTCTTATGAACCTCTCTTCTCCCTGATCAAGGCCAAGTTGATCTTCTCTTCCTCTTTCTTCCTGTACTTCTACCTCTTCATCACTCACATCATCAACTGGTTGACCTCTCCTCTGGGTCGTTTCAACTGCATCTAATCTGGCAACAATTCTTCTCAACATCTCCATCAAAGTTGGGTCTGCATTTCCACATGCTCCAATTCCTCTAACATTTCTTCTTCTCACCATATTTACACAAGTCCTCTGTAGCTACAGGTCGGATCTACAATCCGCCACCCCACAACAAATCTTCAACAGGACTCCATGAATTTTGGCAATCTCTCACAAGTCAAACCTCACTTTGATACCAAACTGGTGTAGCTACGGTAGGAGGGTCCTCAATGAGAACAATCTGAACCATGCAGCAAGATTCACACAATAGAAGCAACACCGAAATTGGAGGCAAATGCATAATCAAACTTTCTTATTATCATAGATTTCAATTACAATCGGCCGGCAACATCTAGGCTTACAGATTCAGCTCACAGGCCTGTTACAACATGCTCAAGATACAATATTCCTATATGCTCCTTAATGTGAGCTGAAATCTTACTTAACTTGCTCTATTCTAATTTTTCTACCTTTTAATGATCGGTCACAATGTTTTATATCACATCTTGAGATCTAGAATCATCTGTGTTAGCCAAAGATCATTACAATCTCCAATGAAATAAAATGAAACATGTGCATGAATAGTTCAGCCTCAAATTTGAATTACTCCATGATGAATGCATAGGATGAAGTGTGGACCTATAATTAAGGTCAGGGACACTCCATGAAACAATTTGAATCACACTGTCAAGATCCGTAAGTTGCGGGAAAGATCCACAAGTGTTCAAGCTATCTGTTAGTTTTAGAAAATTATTTTGGTGCTAGTTCAAGAAACTTTCTTTAAATCTAGAAGCAATAACTTGTTGGAAAAAGATCCAATCATGCTCAAATCTTGGAATAAGGAAAATGAACATATCGACTATGTAAACATAGATCCATAGGGTCTGGTGAGAAAATATGATGAATCCACCAACATGAACTAAAACAGAATTGAACAAGAACAAAAATGAAAAGGAAATATTTTTGGTTGATGCAAGATTGCCAAGAACCAAGGATGCTCCTGCAGTAATGGTGGATATGACATTGAACTACCAAATTGGTCCACTTTAATGCCACAAAAAACTTGTTTTAAAGCATAATTGCAATTCATTAAAGCATTCGGTGTGACTAAGGATTTCTTGCTGGTCATTCAAGCTTGTTCAACATCCAAAAATTAGGTTTTCAAAAGAATTTGTAAAACAATAAGTAAAATCAACACCTTGTACTTCAATTTCTTGCAAATTTGCTAATAATGCTTGCTCTATCATTTTGTTACTAGAAGTTCTAGTTTTCTTGCATTTCTTTTAAGGTTTGACATTCATATTGAATGATAAATTTGTCAAGACTTTTGTTTCTTTGGGTCAAACCTATACCCTAGTCATAAGCTTCTAGATTTTTGTGAAGTAAACCCTAGTTTGTAAGAAGCCCTAGAAACCATGGTGCCTCCACAAGCCCAAACTTCAAAATCAGAAGAGAAGAAAAGACCCCTTTCCCAAGACCTCATTTACCAATTGAAACCGTCCACATCTGATAAACCTGACAGTCAGTTATTGTTTCAAGGCACTCAAATTGTAGATGGTCTTATGAACCCCAATACTAGACCTGCACAAACATAGCAAACAAACACAATGTTAGATCCATACGCAAGTTAGAACTAAGATTCCCCAAGAAATTCATCTACAATGCTCAGAATAGTAAATGGATGAAGAACACAACAAAGAAAGCAATTAAATCCTATTAAAGCATGTAAACACTCAATCCCATGGGGGAAGTGGTGCCATTTTGATGTGGAAAATGGCCCTTTCCCAATCCCTTGTAAGCTTTGTGATGACTTGATGAAATTCCTGCATAACCTAGCTATGAAAATGGAGATTTGGATGAAAAGTTATGATAACTTTGCCTCAAACTCCTCCTGTCCAAATGAGCATAATGATTTTACATTGATTGTGGCTCCTAAAACAAATAGAGAAGGCCTCTATTTATAAGAGATAGGGATTAAATAATGAAAGATATGGAGGATGTGGGACTAAAAATGATCCAATGATAAAGCATCACTTGTCAACATGCTATTGAAGAGAGATGGAGCACATTTTGAAGAATGTGCAAAGAGGGGGGAGATTTGAAATTCAAAAGATGTCTTGAAAGATGAGGTGAAAGATGAAATTAATACCACATGGCTCAAGAAAAGGACTTGTAAGAAACTTTAATGCTTTGTTGAAGAGGACAAGTCCTTTGGGAGGGAGAATTCAAACTTGTGGAATATTCCCACTTTGATGCCTTTTTGAATGAAAAAGGAGATTTAATAAATCAAATAAAATTATTTTCATGAGCAAGTGGCAAAAGCTAGAGGATTTAAGTGATTAGGATTTTGATTAATCAAGATTTGATTAATTTTAAAGGAGATTAGTTGATTTGACCATTTTGACTTAGATTTTTGGATTGAAATAACTCAAAATGAGAGGAAAATGATTTAGACTTAATTAAATAAATATTTTGATTTATTTAATTAAAAGGAGATGATGTTAGATTAAATCAAATAAAGATTAATTTATTTAATTTAATGGAATGACTTTAGAGATTTAATTAAATAAAATGAATTATTTAATTAAGAGATGAAATGTGATGAATTTAATTAAATAAATATTATTTAATTAAATGACTAGCAAAGGAGATGATTCAGGATCAAGTGTGCGAGACAAATCGGTATAATTTACATGTCTACATTTTTCCCCTCTTTGAAGCAAAGTACTTGTTGCATTGGTTCAAAGAATAAACTTGCCGAGATCAAAATTCAAAAAATTCTTTGATTTTTTCAGATGCCCCACTATTGCCCCAACAAAAAGAATTATGTCGGTATATTGCCCCCTCGAGAGATCAGATGAAGAGGTTCAATTTGAGGGTCGATCTCTCAACAAAGAGGTTCAAGATCAGTTCAACTCGAATATTTGATATAGACAGATTTGATGATGTAGACATTCATCGGCCATGGATAGCCTCATGTATACTTTGATAAATTACACACACCTGATACTTAGACAGAAATGTTAGTAAAGAAAAGAAGAATAAGATGGAAAAAGATGATGACAAGAGGATCCAACAAGCCCATGATCTACGAGACTTTATTAGAGATGGTGATGATGATGATGATGATGATGAAGTTTTTGTTGGAAATATGTGCCTCAAACTATACAGGCTGAAACCTTCATTAGAGTCAAGTCGGTGTGACATTCTAATTGTCTGGCCAACTAGCAGGTTTGTTTTATTTAGTTCTGAACAGGCCACTGTGACCTTGCCATTGTCTTGCCAAAAGGTTTCACTGAGGAGTCTATCGCTGTAACATGGAGTATTCGTTATGACCTTATAGTGCTCGGGAGACCTCTGGCCGAAACGCCATTCAATCGTGCATCGACGAGACTCTTGGCGACTACAGGCTTCGGGATAACTAAAGGTTCTCGCTAAGAAGTCTCAGTGAAGTGTTAATCTCTTGCCGACAGTGTATGTATTGAAGTCTTTGGGGTAACTCTAATGTTTCGAAGAAACGTCTCAGCGAACATTGAAGGTCTCACCGAAAGAAACACCTTTTGGAAGTCTTCGGTGTAGCTCTTGGTGAATGATGGTCATTGGTGGAACACGATGTTTTTGATAAGAAGTCCTAGTGACTTTGATGAGTCTTGCCGATGATGAAGAGCCTTCAGGGTAAGTCTTGGAGTTTGGTATAACTCTTGAGGATAGGTGAAGCTTTCAGGATAAGTCATAGAAATCGGTGAGAAGTCTTAGTGAGAGCTACATGTCTCACCGACATTGTTTTATATTGAAGTCTTCGGGATAACATGTGGAGATTGGTATGTTCTCTTAGTGAAGGGCAATGTCTAGGCGATGGGTGAAAACTTTGGGGTAACCTTTATGTGTCAGTATGAACTCTTGGCGATAGATGTGAGTCTTGTCGACTTCTACTTGGTGCTCGGTAGGTATGGGGACTTTGGTTTAACTTTAGTGACTCGCTATGACCTTCTGGAAAAAGCAATAGGTCAGGGTGACTACGTGATGACTCAGTGTATCCCTTGGAGCTTGATATAACATCTCAGCGATAATAGAGTCTCTTAGCGACATCGATATGAAGTCTATGTGGCATCGGCAAGACTCTGTTAGTGTCTCGCCGAGATGCCAGTGTATTGTGAATTATGTTGACCATCTGACTATCATACGTGGAATTTCGTGGATGAATCAGAGGAGCCGAATTGGAACCATTGGGAGTATGTTTGTTGTGACGGTTCTGTGAGAAATCTTGACAGTCAGGGAACACCATGGATATAGTTTGGAGTTGGATACCCTTGGGGGTTGTATAGTGGTTTGATCAATAGTGGAGTGTAAAGAATTCAAACTGTATCAGTGAAGGATTTGAAATTTGTAAAGGTTGTAACTTGGAAGTTTATGTTTGATGAATGTACATGATGAATGTTGCTGTATAATGACACCAGAAAGATAGGTCTGGAAGTTGTATGTAATTCTTATTACTGTAATACAAAGTGATTTCTATTGGCGTGGTGGGTTTTTCTCCCGTAAGGGTTTTCCCACGTATATTTGGTGTTCATGTTTGTTTGTCAAATACTTTGTTTCTGTAATTTGTTTCATAGTGCATCTTAACTTTGACTGTAATTGTAAATTTAAAAGTACTTCTGCATTCTTTCCTGAGGTATTGACGTTAGGAGAATTGTTTTCCGCATCTAGTTTTCCTTACAAGTGGTATCAAAGCCTGGCCAGTTGTGTTATCCTTGGGGGTACATTGGGTTTTTTGTGTCAATATTGTTCAATGGGAGTTTTGTAGAGATTGTTTTTTCTATTTATAGATTAAGATGTCTAGTTCATCTGGGAAGATTGAAATAGAGAAATTCAATGGCAGTAACTTTGAATTGTGGAAACTCAAGATGAAGGATCTTTTAGTAGATCGAGATCTTTGGCTTGTTGTGTCTAGAACTAAACCTATAGGCATGAAGCAAGAAGAATGGGACCTTGCAGATAGAAAAGCTAAGGGGCTGATAAGGCTCTGTTTGGTAGACTCATTTCTTCTCAATGTGCATGAAGAGAAGACTGCCTCTCTCTTGTGGAAAAGACTGGCATCTATTTATCAGGGGAAATCTTTGGTGAATAAGTTGTTCCTGAGGAAGAAGCTCTACTCTTTGAGAATGTAGGAAGGAGAGTCTGTAGCTAATCATTTGAATGCATTTAACATGATGCTTGCACAATTAACATATGTTGGTGTAAAGATTGAAGAAGAAGATCATTGTATGCTTCTGTTATGTTCTTTGCTAGACTCTTGGGATCATCTGGTGATGGCTATTGGGAGTACAACATCCAGTTTCAAGATGGAAGATATTTTTGGTTCTTTGCTATCAGAAGATATGAGAAGGAAATCTTCTGAGATGGCTAAGGAAGCTCTTGCTGTTAGAGGAAGGTCAAAAGACAGAGGCAAGAAGAAGGACAAGAAGTCCAAATCAAAATCAGAAGGGAGATCAAAGTCTCCTGGCAAGAAGTCGAAGGTGAAATGCTAGAACTGTGGGCAACCTGGTCATGTCCGAAAGGATTGTAAAGAGGAGAAAAAGAAGAAGGGCTCTTCTGATAATGGTTCTTCTCATAGTGACGGTGATGCCTTCATTGCAACCTTGGCTACTCAGGCATCAGATGATGTCTGGCTGATTGATTCTGGAGCATCATTCCATATGACATCTCATAGAGAATGGTTCACAAAGTATGAAGAATACAATGGTGGAAAGGTGTACTTGGTGAGTGATTCAACCTTGAAAATTGTTGGCCGTGGAAGAGTCAGAATCCAATTCCCTAATGGCAGAATAAAGGGGATCAATGATGTGATGCACATGCCAAGTCTGGCTCAAAATCTTCTTTCTGTCAGTAAGCTTAATGACATCAGAGTACAAGTCTTGTTCTCAGGAAGTGGTTACAAGATGACTAGAGGTTCAATGGTGCTGGCTAGAGGTGCTCGAATTGGTACCTTGTATAAGCTTGATGCACAAGCTGTTCAATGTAACAGTGTCTCTTCGAAGTCACTGGGAGCTGCTCATGGAGGTAAAGAGGAAAATATCCCTTATTATGTAAACTCTATGGAAGTAAAACTTCCTACAGAGAAGACTATTCTTTGGCATCATAGGTTAGGCCACATAGGAGAAAAAGGTTTAAAAACCTTGAAGAACAAAAATCTTGTTGAGGGGCTTGAAGATTGTAATTTCGAATTTGAATTCTATGAACACTATGTATATGGAAAGTAGCACCGTATTTCATTTTATGGCAGTCCTCATAAATCTTCTAGTTTGTTAGATTATATCCATTCAGATGTGTTTGGTCCAGTGAATGTTCCTTCATTGTCTAAATCAAGATACTATGTGTCGTTCATTGATGATTATTCAAGGAGAGCATTTGTTTATTTTTTAAAAGGTAAATCAGAAGTGTTCAGTCAATTTAAGGAGTTTAAAAATCTTGTTGAAAATCAGACTAGTAGGAAAATAAAATGCTTAAGGACTGATAATGGCGGTGAATTTTGTTATGATGAATTTGAAAGATACTGTAAAGACCATGGAATCAAAAGACACAAGACTACACCTTATAATCCACAGCAGAATGGAGTTGCAGAAAGGTTCAATAGGATAGTGATGGAGAGAGCACGAAGTATGCTTAGTAGTACTGGTTTGGAGGAGAAGTTCTGGGCTGAAGCTACTGCTACTGCATGTTATTTAGTTAATCGGTCTCCAAATTTTGCTCTTGTTGATAAGACACCTATGGAAGCATGGTCTGGTAAGAAGCCCTCTCTTAGACATATTAGAGTCTTTGGCTGTGAAGCATATGCTTATGTGCCAGATGTAAAAAGATCTAAGCTAGAGAACAAGGTTGTCAAATGTATTTTCATTGGCTATAGTGCTAACATTAAAGGATACAAGCTTTGGAATCCTGTTACAGAAAAGGTTGTATATAGCAGAAGTGTAATCTTTCATGAGCTAAAACCTTCCACCTTGGATCTGCAGTCAGAGACAAAGTCTGAAAATAGTAAGGATGTAGCATCAATTCCTCCTACACCAGAGAAAGAGGAATTGAAGATTCAAAATGTACCTAAAACTGAGGAGAGCTCAAGCAGTTCTGACAATTCTGAAGAAGAAGAACCTCAGCCTCAGCCAGTGAGGAGGTCAACCTGAGAAAGAAAACAACTAGATAGGTATGGGTTCTCATTAATTGATTCTACTTGTTCCTATGCTTTAATTTCTAACACTGATGAACCTAGGACTGTAAAAGAGGCAATTAAAATGTCTGATTCAGATTCTTGGTTGGAAGCCATGGATGAAGAAATGGCGTCATTAGATAAAAATGAAACCTAGAGTCTGGTGCCCTTGCCTAAAGGCAGAAAACCTGTGGGCTGCAAATGGGTATTTAAGAAAAAGATTGGTCTGGATGGTAGTGTAGAAAAATACAAGGCAAGACTGGTTGCAAAGGGTTATTCCCAAGTAGAGGGAATTGACTATGGGGAAATCTTTTCTCCTGTAGCAAAGCTGACATCCATTAGATTTCTATTGTCACTTGCAGCTGCGTATGACTTAGAGGTTGAACAGATGGATGTGAAGACATCATTTCTTCATGGTGATCTTGAAGAAGAAATTTATATGTCCCAGCCTGAACACTTTGTTGAAAAAGGTAAAGAAAAATTGGTATGCAAATTAAAGAAGTTTTTGTATGGGTTAAAGCAGTCACCTAGAATGTGGTACCAGAAATTTGATACGTATGTATTATCTTTAGGCTTTGAGAGATCAAAATAAAATCACTGTATATATTATAAAGCTGAAAGTGATCAAGTGCTTGTTATTGCTCTTTATGTTGATGATATGTTGTTCATAGGAAATAGCAAGCTAATGATTTCTGATCTTAAGTCTCAGTTGTCTGCTAAGTTTGAAATGAAGGATCTTGGTGCAGCAAGGTATATTCTAGGGATGGAATAACCGGGGACAGGAAGAATAGAAAGCTTTGGCTCAGTTAGAGTAAGTATATAAGGACTATTCTAGAGAGATTTTGTATGAATGATTGCAAGCAGTTAGTTGTTCCAGTCATGCAGGGAACGAAGCTATCTATTGAGGATTGTCCAAAATCTCCTACTGAGATGGAGGACATGACCAGTGTACCCTATGCAAGTGCAGTAGGCAGTCTCATGTATGCAATAGTCTATACAAGACCGGACATTTCCCAAGCAGTGGGAGTACTTAGTCGATTTATGGAAAATCTAGGTAGAATACATTGGGATGCTGTGAAGAGAGTTTTTAGATATTTGAAGGGAACTTCAGATTTTGCATTGTTTTACCATGGGAATTTATTTGAATCACAAAGAACTCTCAACATTCGGGGTTATGTAGATTCTAATTGGGCAGGGGACATTGATAGCAGGAGATCCACCAGTGGATATGTTTTCATGTTGAATGGTGGTGCAGTGAGTTGGATGAGCAAGCGACAGGCTGTAGTCGCTTTGTCCACTACAGAGGTTGAATACATGGCAACTACTCATGCTTGTAAAGAAGTTGTATAGTTGAAATGTTTGTGTTCTAACATTGGTTTTGATGCAAGGGAAATAACAAACTTATGTGATAGTTAGAGTGCTATTTGTCTAGCAAAGAACCCAACTTTCCATGCTAGAACGAAACATATTGTTGTACAGTACCACTTTGTATGAGATATGGTTGAGGATGGAAATGTCAGCTTGGAAAAAGTTGATACTCTAGAGAATGTTTCAGATGCATTGACGAAGCCAGTGAGCACAAACAAGTTCAGGTGGTGTGCCAATTCGATGGGCCTTAGTGCCCATGATTTTCAGTAAATATTATTTATGCTCTGGAGGTGCCTGTATGATCTTCATCAAGTGGGAGATTGTTGGAAATATGTGCCTCAAACTATACAAGCTAAAACCTCCATTAGAGTCAAGTCAGTGTGACATTCTAATTGTCTAGCCAACTAGCAGGTTTGTTTTATTTAGTTTTGAATAGGTCGTTGTGACCTTGCCATTGTCTTTCCGAAAGGTTGCATTAAGGAGTCTATCGCTGTAACATGGAGTATTCGTTATAACCTTATAGCGCTCGGGAGACCTCTGGCCGAAAGGCCATTCAATCGTGCATCGGCGAGACTCTTGGCGACTACAGGCTTCGGGATAACTGAAGGTTCTCACTAAGAAGTCTCAATGAAGTGTTAATCTCTTGCCGACAACGTATGTATTGAAGACTTCGAGGTAACTCTAATGTTTCAGAGAAACGTCTCAGCGAACATTGAAAGTCTCACCGAAAGAAACACCTTTTGGAAGTCTTCGGTGTAGCTCTTGTGAATGATGGTCATTGGTGGAACACGGTGTTTTCGATAAGTCCCAGCGACTTTGATGAGTCTTGCCGATGATGAAGAGCCTTCAGGGTAAGTCTTGGAGTTCGGTATAACTCTTGATGACAGGTGAAGCTTTCGGGATAAGTCATAGAGATCAGTGAGAAGTCTTAGTGAGAGCTACATGTCTCATCGACATTGTTTTATATTGAAGTCTTTAGGATAACATGTGGAGATTGGTATGTTCTCTCAGCAAAGGGCAATGTCTAGGCAATGGGTGAAAACTTTGGGGTAACCTTTATGTATCGGTATGAACTCTTGGCGATAGATGTGAGTCTTGCCGACTTCTACTTGGTGCTCAGTAGGTATGGGGACTTCAGTATAACTTTAGTGACTCGCTATGACCTTCTGGCGAAAGCAATAGGTCAGGGCGACTATGTGATGACTCGGTGTATCCCTTGGAGCTCGATATAACATCTCAGCGATAACAGAGTCTCTTGGCAACATTGATATGAAGTCTATGTGGCATCAACAAGACACTGTTAGTGTCTCACCGAGATGCTAGTGTATTGTGAATTTTGTTGACCGTCTAACTGTCATACGTGGAATTTCGTGGATGAATTAGAGGAGCCGAATTGGAACCATTGGGAATCTATTTGTTGTGACGGTTCTGTGAGAAAGTTCGACAGTCAGGGAACACCATGGATATAGTTTGGAGTTGGAGACCCTTGGGGGTTGGATAGTGGTTTGATCAACAGTGGAGTGTGAAGAATTCAAACTGTATCAGTGAAGGATTTGAAATTTGTAAAGGCTGTAACTTGGAAGTTTATGTTCGAAGAATGTACATGATGAATGTTGTTGTATAATGACACCAGAAAGATAAGTCTGGAAGTTGTATGTAATTATTATTATTGTAATACAAAGTGATTTCTCTTGGTGTGGTGGGTTTTTCTCCCGTAAGGGTTTTCCCATGTATATCTGGTGTTCATGTGTATTTGTCAAATACTCTGTTTCTGTAATCTGTTTCATAGTGAATCTTAGCTTTGATTGTAATTGTAAATTTAAAAGTACTTCTGCATTCTTTCCTGAGGTATTGATGTTAGGAGAATTGTTTTCCACATCTAGTTTTCCTTATAGTTTTTCTTACCAAATAGTTGGGACTTTAAAAGGGCCATTTACCTTATGTTTGATAGCACACGTAGGCACGATGCATCAAGGTATAAAGAACCAGGATGGAGTTGCACCTAATGTGATGGACTTTGACTTGACAATCAGATAGTACTCCTATTCACACCTGACATATGAAACCTTATCTAAAATGTAGTTCAAATATTCCAAACATCTCAGACCAAAACATAGAAAGGAAAGACATTCCTATGTGGTCAACAAGACACCTAAAACACCCTCCCTACACCCAAAAAAAGCACGCATGACCAAGGTTATATTACAAGAATATCCAACAAGAACAACAGATAAAAAGATAATGATTGTTAGCCCATTCCTTTCTCTCTAAATCCCTTCGTTTGGGACATCATCGAGAGTTCATTGAAATGAGTGCAATAAGATAAGTTAAAAGACAAAGATAAAGTAAAAAAACAAGCTAATGTTCTTCATACCGCTAGCCAAGACTAAACTACGGTGATTCTTGATTTTGATGTTCATTGTAGGAAGGATGCATCCTAGGACATGATGATATCAGATGATTGATTTGAGACTGATTGGATGATAGGCTATTGACACAAAGAGTTGACCAACTTGTTTACTTACTGACCTAGACTTGTTTCTGACTGTTTTACCAAAGGTTGAAGATGACAATTGATTTATTATGAGTGATGTTTATTTCGGGTGAAAGTGAGATGGGGATGGATGGATTTTTTTTCAAATATTTGGATGTTTTTGAAGTTTTTTGAAATGTTTTGAGGCTTTCCTTTGGTATTTTCAGGATTTTGTAAATGTTTTGATTTTCAAATTTTCCAATTTTTAGGGTTTTATGAGATTTTATGAATGTTTTTGGATTTTGTGTCTTAGGAGCTAATCAAAGATTAGCCTTGCCTACATTTAAGCTTAGAGACGACATAGTTCAGATGACCATATTTTTGACATTTTTTGACTTTTTATGATTTTTTTTGGATTTTGATATGTTTTGAAAGTTTTGGATTTTCTGATTTTCTAATTTTTTGGATTTTATGAGATTTTATGAATGTTTTTGGATTTTTTGATTTTCTAATGTTTTTGGATTTTTGATATGTTTTGAATGTTTTTGGATTTTTCACATGATTTTGATGATTTGGATAAGGATGTGTCTGATGCTATCAGTGCTCTATTTTGGGATTTTGTTGAAAACCAAGCTAAGGTTGATTGGTCGAATTGATGGATTGATGATGATAGAATTGTTGAGGATACACAACAATGCAAGGATAGTGTTTAAGCAACACGAGGAATGGGATGGATATCCCAAGATGATGAGGGATTGATTGGATTTGATTGATCAAGATTGATGAAGCTCGGTCTTGGAACAAAATCTGTTTGAATGATTTGATATGATGTTGACATGCAAATTAGATGTGACTGATATTGATTGTTTGGATTGATGTTCAATGAAAGATAAAGCTTGATAAGGAACATCTTCTCATCAAAATGTTCCATGGGCTAGTGATTTGGATTTGGGCTCACAAATGCTTGACCAATTTGATTTCACGTTTTCCAATGTTCAAATCATCACATAAGTTGGAGGATATAGATCAATATTTATTCCCGAAGCAAGATGTAAATATCTTCCTGTAGTGTCTAGCAATGTTTGAAATGCCATGGGTGGATGCTTGGATAGGTGTATGGATGGATGGATCCATATTATCTTGCGATAAGATAAGGTGTTCAAATAGAGGATGCTTATTTGGATAATGCTTCATGGCTCATATAGCATTGGGTAGGATAGGATCAATGAAAATGACCCATGTCAAGATGTACATCATAAGAAAGTGTAAAGTGTGCTCCAAACTTTCATCAAGAACAAGATAATTTAGAAGATGGATGGAGATGGATGAAAATGGATTGGATAAATGGTTCATGGATAAATGGATTTATTATGGATGAGATGGATGGAATATTGGATTTATTATGGATGAGATGAGATGCTTTCACCTGAACTAGCGCATGTAGATGCTCAATTCTACACATGATGCCTGTTTGCCAGGTTTTCATCATGGTACCTATCCAAAGCACCACCGAAGTGGTTTTCACTAGAGGGAAATTTTTTTCTTTACTATTTTCAATCCTTTTTTTAATTTTTTTTTGGATTTTCATATTTTTGTATTTTTTTGTATTTTTTGTGAAAGATTTTAAGCTCATGTTGAACCACCTAGTGGTGTCAATGTAGATGCTTCTATCATAATGTTCCATCGACATCCTACCTGAAGAAGCTACTTTTCCAAGATACGTGCACTTAAATACAAGTTTTGAGATTCCTGATCTACTTTATTGATACCAGAGTTAACTCTTTCTTTGTGCGCACATCACAATAGAGTGCCTTCTGAATCCTTATGATGAAGGGTTGTTGCCAATACATAGTCAATGTGAGAATTGGATATCATGCGTGGAGGCATGGATGGAGTGTGTTTAGGAATAGAATATGGATTGGTTGACAACTTGGAACCTTTGACTCTCCAAACTTGGGAAGATGAGCAATGATTGGTGGATACGAAAGTGTATGTGGAATTAGGACCAACTACTTGATATACTTTGTACGTCGCTTGAGAAGCCTTCTTTTGCTTTTGTGGACATTTTTGATGGATACTTTTCCCTTTTTTATTTTTCCCCATAATTTCTTTGAATGATGGAGTTTGATAGGGATAATCTTTCTTTGTATTCTTTGGTATCCATGTGTATTTGATTTGTCCATTATGCTCCTTAGCTTCTTTTTCTTTGATGACATTCTTCGTGCTTTGATTCAAATATTTCTTTTGACGTTGGTCCCAATTCATGGATGGGATGATGGGTGGATGAAGATTTGTGACGTGGTTGGTTGTAGTATCGACATTGGTTTCACCATAAGGACTCTTCATTCTCCCTATGTTGACGTTTTCTTGAGACATAGTTTCCCCCAGTATGGTGGTAGTAGCACCTTTGTGCCTTGATTCTTCCAATTTTGAGATGTCTTGTTCAGTAAGCATTCTCTGACTACAGATGATTTTATTTCAATTTGCTGCTCTGTTGACTCCAGAATATCATGTTCTATCTTACCTGTTTCCTTGAGTGGATAATTTTGGATATCTTCATACATGATGCCCTCAGTCTGAATTTGGGATATATCTGATCTTGATGTTGACAACTCTGTTTGACTATAGGAATCAATAACCTACTCTTTTTGTGTAATAATATCAAGACTAAAGGAATCTTTTTTTCTGAATGAAGATCATCTACATGTCCATCCACAGAAAGCATCTCATGGGTAGATGGAGGATTATGTGCTATGTGGATATGATCATCTACGTGTCCATCCATAGAAAGCATCTCATGGGTAGATGGAGGAGTATGTGCTATGTGGATATGATCATCTTGTATAGATAGGAGAGTATCCATTAGATCATTGTAGTAGCTTGGAGATACAAATTCTTGATTTTGAATGATTTGGGAATTTATTTTGGCATGCTTTGGATCAAGTTCTTGACATGTGTCAATTTTGAAGGATGGATTGCTTATAAAGGGTTCTTGGATATATTAATTAGGCATGGGAAGTCGCTCAATATCCTTTTGATCTTTGAGTGGACTTGGATCAAATGTTGAGTTCAGGATTCCTTCAGTATTTGTAATAATGAGGTCAAAGGATGTCGATATGTATTGGAAAGGACCATTGCTAGACTTTGGTGAAAGATGTTGACCATGCCTTGGAGTGAATTCTTGAGATATGTCCTCTAACTCATTGGATGATGTAGAGGCATATTTACCATGATCATAGGTCAATGGATCATGCAATATGTCAATAGGATCAAATAATTCTAACACTCCTTGAAATAGATGACTAAAAAGTGGCTCTTGATGTATGGTGAGTTGATCATCGGATGGGGTAGAAACATCTTCAATGTGCTCATCAATGGATAGATCTTGATCATCGTTTTCAACAATTGTGGTGGAGAGATTGTCAATGTTATCGCTAGTGCTTGAATCCTAATCATTGTCCCCAGTAGTTATTATTTCTTTATCAATAAGGTCTTGGATGAGATTTTTGAGTCGAATACAATCTGATGTTGTGTGTCCCTTTATTTTGTGAAAATCACAAAGGTGATCTCATTTTACCATGGTGGTTTCACTAGGGGCTCTTGATAGTTGTCATAGACGGGGATTTTGATGATATTTTCTTGTACCAATTATTGCATGATCAATTTGATGGGTCCCCCAAGTGGTGTGTATTTTCATTTGTTACCTCATGAGGTTTTTACTTGAAATTGACCTTGTGATGATTGATTTTGGAGATGTGGTGATTGATCTTTGAGATGTGATTGATCTTCGAGATGTGGTGAATTGGAAATATTGTTCTTGATGTGGTTGTGGACAAAACTCAATGCTTTGATGACATGGTTCAACCAATGGTAGAGTGTATTGATTTTGGAGTGAAGATGTCTTTAGGCTCAATAATTCAATTAGTTTGGCAAGTGAAGCAATTTGATCTTGATTTTGATCTTGGCACCCTTGATATAGTTGATTTGGCCTTTCTTCAAGTGGATTTGGAATGTACACTTGTGGTGTTTGCATGGGATCATGGACAAATTGATTTTGGATAATGCTTTGATCTGGGATGATGTTTGGATTTGGCATTATAGGTTGAAATTGAACATTGTTGTGGTTGGGAACCATATTTCCTTAATTTAGGTAACTTTTATTTTGCATGGTGTTACCTTGACTTGGATCAATACATGGAATCATTAACATATTGTTTGGACTTTCAACAACATTTTTATGATATGCAAACATATCTATCCCAAAGTTTTTCAGGTGTGGATTTGAAATGTTCATGTTTGAAAAACTTGTACTTGGTATATTCACGTTTGGAATGTATGGATTTGGTGGGATGATGTTGTTTTTTTGAAGACTCGTGCATTGAGTGTTTGGTTGATATATTTGTAGGTTTGTAATTTGATTTAAATATACCATAGGGAAAGGTGTTCCAAAATTTAGATTGGACATACTCACATTTGTTGTACCATTGAGGTTTGTAGGAGATAATGATCCCATGTACGGATTGTAAAAATGTGAGTTTTGATAATCCATCATCATTGTAAGGCTTTGAAATTTTGGTTGACTTAGACCACTCATGATGTATGGATCAAGTTTATATTCCATGTTTTTCTTTGTGTTTTGACCTTGTTGACCTCTAAAGGATTTAGGACCGATGATGAGATGAAGGATGAAAGGGGTGAATTATATGGGTGTTTGAACTTTTAAGACCCTTGGAGGAGATACTAGACTTTAGGATTTTTGGATTTTGGATTTTGGATTTGATTTGGATTTTTTATTTGGATTTGATTTTGATTTTGATTTTATTTGGATTTGATAATGAACTCATAAACTCCAAGAGGTTAGATGTTGTCTTGGAATAAACTTGTCCACAAGATGATAATTTAACTAAGTGTATAAGGAAGGATTCATCCACACACACTTAGCTAAACAAGGAGATTTTGATGTTGATTTGAAGGATTTTACCAAAAGTATAGTATGAACTATTTTTCCAATGGTTCAAAAGTTTTTTGTGAGATGAGATTTGATTGATGTTTGAGACGGATGAAATGATTGGTTGTTTTGATCCTAAATGAACCTAAGAGAGACTTGTTTACAAGACCAAGGTTTTGAAGAACATGATTTTCCCAAAAAATAGTTCAAACCAAAAGACCAATGTTTGCATGAAAAACCATATTACAAAAGATACACAAGCACATGTGTGGGGTTCAATTTATTTCATCTTGATTAATGAGTTTATTTTACCACAAACACTTTCTTGATTATATTTTCAAACTAGATGTCTAATGTCCTAACTTCTTCACATCCCACAAAAGTGGAAATCAAGGAAATCAAGGAAAAGGCTTCCTATTGTTGAATTTAGTGAGCAAATTGAGATGTAAATTCAAATTCTTAGAAACCTCTAAGGATAGAATCCCTAGGGCAAGCAATAACACTCAATTTTTTTCAAAGGTATTTTCTCCTCTAAAGGGTTTGAAATTTGATGTTCATGTTGAATGTTTGTTTTCCCAATGTTTAAGATCCAAGCAAATTGTTTTGATTTAAAGAGCATGCACAAGCCTATGGATATTTGAGACAATATTTGTTGAATCCCCACTTGGATAAATACAGCTACTCCTACTTTTAGTGGATGATTAGATGCTTGACCACACTGGCTCCCCCTTATAGTTCACTCACTTCTCGAGTTAGCCAAGCATTAGTACCCATGAATCTCCCATGGCATACTTCTCATCTCTACTAAAAGTTGTAAAATTGTGGGGCGGCTTCAGAATGACTGTTCTTGCACCAACAAATAGATAGGGCTTTTGGGATTTTTAAACAAGGGGTTTCAATGTGAGCATTCCATTCATAGGGGATCATCCATGTAGTGATATACCATTTCTTCCCTTCTTGTCAGAACAATCCTTGTGATACCTGCCTTTCCTCAAGTACCCACACTTATATCATGGGTGGAAGTTGCTTGGCTTTAGCGTGTTCCTGGTTGGGTCATTCCCTTGGGTGATTACTTTTCCCACAAGGAAGGCCCTCTAAGATAACACAAAAGTGAGCAAATACATTTGTAGTTTGATCAATATTTGTTTAGAAACAAAGAGAGAACACACGCGATATGTTACACTCACACTCGCAAGATTTGTCAATTTTTAATCCCAAATTGAAATGTGGAGGTAATCACTTACACAACTTAAGACCACCAAAAATCCTTTTGATTCTCAAGATCATCGTGAGGCACAAGAGAAGCGCATACATCTTTTTGATGATATTATTTTGGGTAAATGATTGTAATACAAAGAAGCACATGTTCATTTTATCCTTTCAAAGCAAAAGTGACTTCTTTTTAAGCACCAAAGGAAGTGTGAAATTTTGATTGTTCAATTGTTAACCTTTAAACAAAATCTAGTGGATTTTCCTAAAGTTCTTTTTAACCCCTTTGTTGTAAAAATGAAAGTTTTTGTAGTGTTCTTTTTAGAGCCCAAAATAAATTTAGTGTATCCTAAGAGCATGAAAGATAAAAAATCCTTAAGAGAGATTATGAGTTCTCCAAAAGTGTTAAGAAAACACTAAAGTGTTCAAAAACACTTGATGTAATAACATGATGAGGTCATTATGAAACTTCAACTTGGTTTCCCTTCTTCACCTTTGATTAAGCCAACCTACAAAAAACCAATTAGAACTACAAAATAGAGGTTAGGAAAGCAATTAATATTCCTGATGATCAAAATCAAAAAATCACATGTTAAAAAAAAATGAAATTTCACTTTTTACTTCACTCCAGTGGCGCAACTCGCATATGCGGTGTTGTTTGAATAACTCAGTGGCATTGTATAGCACCACTAGGTCTGCAAGTGGCGCTCTGCAATAGACCAGAGAGTGTGATGGCGGTGCAGTTTTTCTCAGTGATGGTGATGCAGTTTCTCTCAGTGGCATTGTTTGGAGTTTGAGAATTTTAGCGACCGTAAACTGACCCAGCAGCGGAGTTAAAATAAATTGAATTCTAGGCAAGAAAGACTGAGCAGCATGGTTTGCAGTTTGAAGCATCATTGTATGGCATCGTTGGACTGGTAGCGGCGTTGTATGGCGTTGCTGGACTAATAGTGGTGCAATTCCTTGTAGACACCAAAAAATAGAGAAAAACATGGGACTTTGTCAAAAAACGTGATTAGAACTTGAGATCGGCCCTCCTTCTAGCACCAAAATGTGAACCCCAATCCTAGACCTACACAAACATAGCAAACAAACACAATGTTAGATCCATATGCGAGTTAGAACTAAGATTCCCCATGAAATTCATCTATAATGCTCAAAATAGGAAATAAATGAAGAACACAACAAAGAAAGCAATTAAATCCTATTAAAGCATGCAAACACTCAATCCCATGGGGGAATTGGTGCCATTTTGATGTGGAAAATGGCCCTTTCCCAATCCCTCATAAGCTTTGTGATGACTTGATGAAGATTGGATGCTTCCTTGATGAAATTCTTGCATAACCTAGCTATGAAAATGGAGATTTGGATGAAAAGCTATGATAACTTGGATGAACTTGCATAAAATGATAACTTTGCCTCAATCTCCTCCTCTCCAAATGAGCATAATGATTTTACATTGATTGTGGCTCCTAAAACAAATAGAGAAGGCCTCTATTTATAAGAGATAGGGATTGAATAATGAAAGATATGGAGGATGTAGGACTAAAAATGATCCAATGATAAAGCACCACTTGTCAACATGCTATTGAAGAGAGATGGAGCACATTTTGAAGAATGTGCAAAGAGGGGGGAGATTTGAAATTCAAAAGATGGCTTGAAAGATGAGGTGAAAGATGAAATTAATACCACATGGCTCAAGAAAAGGACTTGTAAGAGACTTTAATGCTTTGTTGGAGAGGATAAGTCCTTTGGGAGGGAGAATTCAAACTTGTGGAATATTCCCACTTTGATGCCTTTTTGAATGAAAAAGGAGATTTAATCAATCAAATAAAATGATTTTCATGAGCAAGTGGCAAAAGCTAGAGGATTTGAGTGATTAGGATTTTGATTAATCAAGATTTGATTAATTTTAAAGGAGATTAGTTGATTTGACCATTTTGACTTAGATTTTTGGATTGAAATAACTCAAAATGAGAGGAAAATGATTTAGACTTAATTAAATAAATATTTTGATTTATTTAATTAAAAGGAGATGATGTTAGATTAAATCAAATAAAGATTAATTTATTTAATTTAATGGAATGACTTTAGAGATTTAATTAAATAAAATGAATTATTTAATTAAAGAGAGACCATAGAGGCTAATTAAATAAAATGATTTATTTAATTAACAGGAGATGATGACTTAATTAGATAAAAATTTGATTTATTTAATTAAGAGATGAAATGTGATGAATTTAATTAAATAAAGATTATTTAATTAAATGACTAGCAAAGGAGATGATTCAAGATCAAGTGTGCGAGACAAATCGGTATAATTTACATGTCTATAGGTATCATTGACAAACAATGTAATATCAAGGATGTCACATTACCCTAGACTAGATGGGCATAATTCAACCATTGGTTCACCAACAAGAATCTTGGTATAGCCATTGATAGCCCTTGGAGATTAGACATGGGAAAATTGGTAGTGCCTAATGTCTACATGGATGTTGAACTTTTGAGGGTGGTGGCAGCTGATTATGACCCAATCTTTAGGATTGTAATGACCTATGATGGAATTGAGATGGTAAAGGTCACCAGGGATGAAATAGATGAGGTTTCCAATCTAACTGAGTGGAGTGAAGACATGGTTAAGATTGATGAGAAGGAATTAAGAGCTAAATATGAGAAAATAAGACATACCTTCAAGATCTTAGTATTGCAACACTTTTTGGCTTCTATTTAGGGACAAGGGAAAGTCATTTTAGGTCCTTCTAATAAGGATCCTTTCCCTATAAATTACTTTGTGACATATTTCCAAAGGAAATTATATTCTTTATACCATATATTAGGGTTTTATCCAACTACAAACATGTCCATGGCTAAGATGTATATGGCTACCCATATTCAGTACCCTACCTGCAATACACTTTATGACTTTGGATCATACTTGGCCGATAGGATACATGAGGGCTTGATTGTATTAAAAATGGAAAGGATGGGGTAAGACTCTGGTGGTATTAGTCATGCATATGTTTTTGTACAAGGGAGTTACTTTCTTTGGTAAATTTATGACATTGGTTATAAAGGAGAGTGATATGGATTTACCTATCCAATGTTGGACCAGACTCCTTGATAGAAATGATTAAAAATCTAGTTTTGTGGTGTTTGAGAATATTTTTGCTTGTAAATTGATGAGGGACTTGATTATGAATATGCCAAGGATACATTGAGTATTGCATGATTTCTTAAGGCCTAAAGATAGGAGGCTTGATTTGAACATTGAGCACAATTGCAGAGATGTGATTTCCTACCCAAGTTATACAATCCTTAGATTTTATGGAACAAGTGTGGCACCACATATATTGTTGAGAGATGTGCCACTAAGAGTTGGTTTTCTTGAGATGATGTGCCAATTGGGAAATGTAAAGGACAATCACTTGTAAAATTAGAGGAAGGGAACTCTTTTCCCTACATACACCTTCTTTTCTAACTTGTTATAAAGGAGGGAGGATGGAGAAAATTGTTGATGTGCTCAAGACATTTGGGATGAAGAGGGTTGGAGAAAGGAATCATGATCTGGAAGGTTTCATGGTAGGGTTAAAGGCCAAAATCTGAAGCTCTAGGTTCATCCATAACTTCTATTTTCTTGCAGAATGGGATATTGCCTCTACCATTGCTTTTGATATAGTGAGGAGATGTGACAAGCCACTCTACACCACAAAAGAGGAAGCAACAATTACTTTTCAGGGGTCTTCTATCAATGAGCAATGGGATACACTCACAATTTGGGAATTAGCCCCAAGTACCAAGAAGCCTCTAGTTGCAGAGCCATCTACAAATTACAAGGGAGGGCTAAGCATTAAGAGAGAATAAGATACCTCCACAATTGAAGAAACCACTATGTTTGTGAATGTTGCCCAATTTACAAAGGCAACGGTGGAGTTTGTAACTATAGAGAAAGAGAAGTTTAGGAAAATGTATAATGACTTGTTGGTTGACTACAACAAGGGTCAGCAAAATATTGTAGAACTACAAACAGAAATGGTATTGCTGAAGGAACAAATGTAGAATATGAAAATTGATGTGTCCATGCAAACAAACTCTGCTTCTCCTTCTTCACCCCAAGAGCATGTTCCATCTGTCTCTATTCCCTCCTCATAAGTTTCATTGGAAATTGTGTCATATTATTTGGGAAATTTACCAATATCAGTGGAAGGACCTAGTACTTCAAGTGCACCTCAAACAGAGGAGGTCAGTATGGAGGACTTGATGGAAAAGTTGAAGGACTATGAGGAGAGGAATAAACGAAAGGATGTATTAATCCATCTAAGTAATCTCAAGATTGTAATAGCAGTACTTGAGCATTTGAACAAGGGAATTGATAAAATATTGATTAGTATCCATGCTAATTACTCTTCCATATTTGATGCAATGAAAATTTTTGATAGGAACAAGGAAGTGGCTATCCCACTTATGGAGAAATGGATTCCTAGACTCCAATATTTAAGGCTTATGGTTGTGGGATCTAAACATGATATAAATAAGCCACTCAATATCCAACCTACTCTTAAACTTGTGAATGGAATTCAAGAGTTCTAAGGTAAAATTGAACCATTAGAGGCAAAGATCAGGGAGATCGTTAGGAAATTCAATGAATTGAATTTTAGTTTGCTTCTAGACATTCTAAATGAAAATGGTGAAGTCAAACCCTTGTAGGATTGGAAAGACCAAACAAGTAAAGTGATTGCTATTGAGGTAGCCTTGATTTGTGAGGGAGCTGATAATGGGATATGGAAGAGAAGTATGGATATGCTCACTCACACAATTATCTTTCTGGAGGAATTTGACAAGGAGGCTAACCAAGTGGTAATCAAGTATGCTCCTTATAGACTAAAAGATGACAAATTTATTGAGTTTGATTGGCCTTATGAGGTGGATTTTCAGCTTTGGAAAGACAAATATCTTGATGTCCTGGATGATTAGGTTGCTACTCTAGTGGGAAGGTGAGTGCAATTTTGGTTATAGGTATGCAAAATGGGAATTACAATATAGAGAATGAAATACATGGCTTGGAACAAATATAGATTATGCCTTAGATACATCAATGTAAAAATATTGTATTCTCTCCAATTTGAAATTGATGACAAGGATTACAAACATAGAGGTACTTTGTCTTCTCCCTCTTTCTTCATTTTATGTTTTTCTTCTTCAAGGCTTGGTGTGCATGGATAGAATTTTGAGATCACATGGATAAAATGTTACAACAACTAAATGATTCCTTTTGGAAGGTGGGACAAATCTTCATTGGAAAATGCAAACGTTTTTTGTCCCACGTGATATTTTCCCTCATTTGAGTTGTAAATGTAACCACATTGGGGAATATTTTTGGATCAGTCAAATGAGATGATGGCATGTGTGCATTCTAGCCTAAATCTTGTTTTCTCCTTCATTTCTATAAGAAGGAATTCATGTCCAAATGTGCAGGTTGTTGGTTGATCATAGAGCAATTTTGTAATAGAAAATACAGAGAATGGTCTTGAATCTTGTCCTAGGATTTTTAGTTTATTGATATGCAATTATAATTTTGATAGCAGTACTAGAAATTGAATATAGAAGATGGTGCAAATTCAAAGCCATTTTTCTCTTGTTGAATTCATTATATGAGCTATTAATAAAATGATCAAGTGTTGTTTTGTTGATATTCATTGTGTTCCAATAATGTATGGATTTTACCTTTGTTTTAATTCAAAGAATTAATTAAATTTCATGGATGAAGCTATAGGTTCATGTAATTTGAGTATCAAGGTCTATATAAGAATTTTTGGTTCAGGATACAATGGTACGATGTTGTAATGTAGTATTTTAAAATATTTATGATGCTAAGTATTAAATTGTTATCCAATTATATGTGTATGGAAATTGGTTTCATTTCCTAGGTTAAGCCACTTCTCTAGGTTTTGTATTTGTGTGCAATTTCTTAATCATTCATCAACAATATAAATTCATAATCAAATTTTCCTATTGAATTGTAATTGTTAAATTCTTCATGGTGAACTAATCATTCTCTGCTCTAGATGTTAGATGTGTAAAGAATCTACCAAATTCTTGAAATATTTCATTTATTGAGCTTAAGTTGTGAGAATGTATCTATTATTTACAATGTTCTTGGTTATTAGGTGCATAAATCCATACGTACATTGTGGGATCACCCTCCTGAGTTTTGTAGATCCCAAAGTACAAGAGGAAAGCATTGTTTCTTTCACTCATTTTTTGGCCAATCCCTTCAAGGTTGCCAAGAATTGGATATGGAAAATCCATAGGCTTCTTTGAAAATCAGCTTGGTTCTTAAAAAATAACCAATAGATTGGAAACTCTGGTGGGAACTATTTATGAAAATCCTTATGTCCTAGTATGCTTTGTCCAAGCATTGCTAAACAACTTGCAATTAGAGTCATGTATATTTCCAAAAGGGGTGTCAAACTTTGCAAGAACTTGTCAAATTTTCTCACCATTTATTATCTAGAGGTCATTTTCATAAATTTATGTCAAGTCTTTGTGTGTCCTTGCAAATTTTCCACTTATATTTTCAAAGGTTGGTCCAAGAGTTCTCTTTGTTTGTAGATCCTTGTAATTCTCTATAGATCCACATAAGTGATATCATTATTTATAATTCCCAATCATTTTAGGTGGTGGTGACTCTGAAGTTTCTACATCAATGTGCATTATTTGAAGAAATCAAGAAAATATTGAAGAGGAGATAGTGCGGAAGAAAGATGAGGAAAACCAAAGCTCAAATGAAGAAACATCCAAAAGAAAAATTGGAGGGTGAGCTTCAAAAGACTCCCAAGCAATCACGGATATAGAAGGATGTGAATACAAGTGTACCCCACATCCTTTCCCTAAATCAGCTAAATCTCCTTCAAGAAATTGTAGTAGTCATGAAATTCAACATAATTTGTTAGGGTTAGAGTATGAGGATGAAGAAGATTGAACAAATAAGAATTTTTTAAGTATCTGTAAATCTAGACCCAAAAAAAGTAGAAGTAGAAGTAGGAGCCACTATCATGAAATTGTTGATACTAATGTTATTGTTGGTATATTTTTCCCTCTACATCCAATGGATACTCTCCTTTACCACCTAACTTGCTAACTAGATCCACTGATAATACCCAAAACCTAATAGATCTAGTCGAGTCTTCAAGTTCAAAAATTAATCTCTTAGAACCTGATGAAGTTTTTGGAGAAATTAATGCTCTCTAAAGAGAGGTTAGAATCTAAGCTGAGATAAGGAAAAAGAAGGAAAAGGAGGAGGATAAAATTAGACATAATATGATTGAAAGAGAGACACTCAAGACAATTGGAATAGATGAAGCTCTTGAACCAAGAGGAGCCTGAACCTAGTACTACAGGTCCTATTGTATCTGAAATCCTTGACAAGAAGAGTCAACATGACCCCATAAAAGACACCAATACCACCAACTGGACTAAGTCTATAGTCACTAGCACTATTGCTCCACACCCTACAGCTAGTATATCCAACCAACCAATTGATAAGAGCAAGTAGCCTATGAAATATTTGGTTATCAATGATAAATTCACTTTCTAAAATCCTCCGCTACCTCATAAATTAGAGTTTATTGAAGACCAATTGAGGAAAGAAAATGAGTATTTAAAAAGGGAGTTAGAAAGGATACAAATCATGGCAACAAATTTTGAGATGAAAAGGAAGATTGATTTCTTGAAAACTGCATGCCTACACGAGGGTGTTGTAGCATCTAGTTCACAAGAACCTCCTCATTTCTCAATAAAGCCTACCCCTACTATAGATCTAAATACTTAATGTCATATAGATCAATCCATTCCCAATTCCAAGTCTCCCAATGCAAGTAACATTGATTGTACTTCCAATCAATTTGCTAATAGAAACATGGACCATAAGAGAGGAGGTGGTGAAGCTAGTAGGAGTAATGAAATCAGAGAAAATCAATTTCATAGGTGACTTCTACAATTGGAAAGGTATAGGAATGTATGCTTTGATGGAATACTAGGATTCTCAAATCCCATTGACAATGATATCAGGGTTGTGTTGAGCAAGTTCATTGGAAATAATGCAATATCCTATGAGGATCACTTGAGAGCCTTCCTTAATTTGCTTGATGATTATGAAGTAGAACATGAGGATGTGGTTATGAAGTTGTTCATGCAGTCATTGATAGAGGATAAAAGAGATTACTATAGGGGCTTACCGGATGGTAGTATTGGCTCATGGGATGAATTTAAGAGGGTTTTTAGAGAAAATTATGGAGATTAATTGACCCCAAGTTTATGCTCAATGAATTCAATAATATTACCAAAGGATAGAATGAAATGGTGTTTGATTTTAACATCAAATTTTAGAAGTCTATGAATAGGCTACCACCAAACTTGAGGTTGAATGACCCAGTGTGCCCTATTACCTATTGTAATGCATTTGATTCTAAAATGAGTTGTCTCTTAAGAGATAAAGACCCTCAAAATTTTAGGGATGCATTCAAAATTTCCCTACACATTGAAAGTATAAGGAAAGCTTAAGGCAAGGTGGGAAGGGGAGATGATGTTAAAATTTTGAAGAATCCTAAAGATAAATAGGAAAAGACCTATAGTTCAAATCCTACTTATGATGAAATATGGGATAAAGTGATGAGCATACTCAAAGATATCAAATATATTATTGCAAAAAATGAAAAGGGACTTTGAAATGACAAACAACATTTCCAAAATAATGATAAGCCCCCAAGGCTCCAAGATTAACACTACAAAACCAATTGGCAAAATGGAAATCCAATCTACAATAATCAAAAAAATACAAAAGATCAGGTCACACCTAATCCTTTGCAAAAGTGCTTTGCAAAATTCATTGATGAAGCTCCTCAGTGTATGGTTTGTCAGTTGCCCCATTCTCCTCACCAATGTGTAGTTGCAAAATTGGTGGAAGATGAACAAGGTGTATCAGAAGATTATGATTAGTCTCATGAGGATGACGTTGAAGTTAATGTGATTATGAGTATGTCTGATTTTTTTGGTGATGATTGCTCATCCGATGAGGATTCCCATGAACTTGATGTGGATGGATAGAGGAAAAGAGCCAATGCATATCACCAACAAGTTCTCCCTGATGAAGATAATGAAAATGATCATGAAGTATGTGCACTGGAAACAATTGAGAAAGATGTATCTTTAAGGAGACCCTAAAAGGAGGAAATTGTAAAGTTGACAATGGCCTTGGCCATGCAAGAAAGAGGCTCCTATCACCTGAGATATAGAACAGTGGGTGGAGATCAAGGTAAGGTTGGTAGCCTCTTCATCAAAGAGCAGAATGCAAAAGGTAAAGAATCAAAGGTTGATAATAAAGTGGACGGGGCAAAAGCCAAGGGAGGAAAGGGATAAAAATTTGGGAAAAGAAGGCTGAGAAACCAAAGGTTGATGGAGAATTCACTTCTCCTGCTGTGAAGGTAAAGACACAAACCCATAATTTGGAGCTTAAGAAGAAGAAAGACAAGCCTAAAGCTGAAGTGAAAGGTGAAAAATAGAAGGAGAACAACACTAACCAAGGTATGATGTCAATTTATTTTCCTAAGTATACTCTTGTTGATATGTTTCAATTGCTTTCACAAGTAAAGGTTTATGTCCCCTTGCTTGAAATGATGAGGATTGATTAGCATAAACAAAAGAAAATATCCCTTATCAATGGTGTTACTACAGTGTGTAATGAGCCAGTGGTGTCTACTCCACCCAAAGTGAGTGGAAAGGAATTGAAAGAAAAGGAGGTTGAGGGAATAATCACTAAGATCCCTCACATCTACCTAGGAAGTACAATAACTACCTATCCTAGTAGCATAGATCCATTCTTTGTAACTTTTATTGTTGATGGGAAGTTCTTGAAGAATTGTATGATTGACTCAAGAGCCTCTAACAAAATTATGCCTATTAAAATTATGAAGGATATGGGACTGAAAATTGATAGTTCCCATGGAAAGTGTTATGCGATGGATTCTAAAGAAGTCCCTATAATTGGTGTGATCAATGAACTCCCATATAAATTAGCTACATTTCCAAAAAAGGAATTTAAAATGAGTGTGATAGTGGTGGACATTCCACCAAATTATGGAATGTTTTTGTCAAGAAGATGGAGTGCCTCTATGGGGGGTAGTATGCAGTGTGATGTCTTTTTCCACCTTCCCAATTGATGGAAAAGATATCAAACTAGTTAGAGAGCCAAGAGCCCCACACATGATTGAACTTGCTTCTGAATATGATAGAATCCATTTTGTTGGTATTGAAATCAGCGATTTTAGGATAGAAGAGCTACCAAGGGAAAATGACAAGAAGCTTGCACCTATTGAGAAGGAGATGACAAAATTGTCTAGTAATAATGATCTTTGGACCATTTATTTTGATGGTGTAAGCTCCAAGGAAGGGTCAGATGCTGAGATATTATTGGTTTCACCTAGTGGCAATACATTCAAGTTTTCTTTCACCTTTTCATTTTTTTGTACAAATAATGTGGCAGAATATGAGGTCTTGCTACTAGGCTTAAGGTTAGCAAAAAAACATGGGATAAAAAATCTAAAAGTAATTGGTGACTTAGAATTACTGATATTCCAAGTTAGGTCCATATTTGCATCAAAGAACAAGAGATTGAAGCAATACAAGAATGTCATTTGGGATTCCATAGAACAATTTGACTCTTTTGGAATTGATTGGATGGAAAGAGGCCAAAACCGAGTGGCAGATTTGTTGGAAAACATTACACTCAATCTTGATGATATAAATTTTGCTAGTATTTCCAAAGTGGAGGTGCAAACAAGGCCTTCAATCCTTGAAAATATACAAAATTGGAAAGTCTTCAATGATGATGAAGATATCTTAAGATTTTTGAAATGTGTAGATGAGTATGAAAGTTAGGAGATTGATTTTGGAGCTTTTATTGAGATAGTGGATGGAAAGGATACAATCTTTGGTAATGAATTTATTTAGTTAAAGACCAACAAGATCCCTAAAGGCTTTGTAGCCTTAGAAAGAGTCTGTGATAACCAAGATAAAAGCAGTTCCAAGACATCTACCACCCATCTAGAAGACTTAGAAGATGTGAACTTAGGGACTGAAAATTCTCCTAAGAAAGTTTATGTGGGTAAGAAAATGAAGCCCAAGATCAAAGCAATGTTGATTGCTTTGCTGAGGAAGCATAGGCATGTATTTGCTTGGTCCTATGATGACTTGAAGGCATACAGGGATGAATTGTTTTAGGATGAAATCCTTCTAAAAGTATATGCAAATTCTTATAGGTAGAAGCAAAGACCTATCAATCCTACCTTAGCACCGAAGATGCAAGAAGACATAGTAAAGCTAAGGAATGTTGGCATAATTAAGCCTATTAGGCACTCATCTTGGGTTTGTAATCTAGTGCTTGTTAGAAAAAAGAATGGTGACGTTAGATTATGTGTTGATTTCAGAAATCTCAATGTGACATCATTAAAGGACAACTACCCATTGCCTAATATGGAAGTTGGATGTTGTAAAAGGTGGCTGGTTGCGAGCTCTTGTCTATGAGGGATGGTTTTTCTGGTTACAATCAATTTAAAGTGAAGGATTCTAAGCGGTATAAGACTGCATTCACTACTCCATGGGGAACCTATGTTTATGTTAGAATGCAATTTGGCTTGACTAATGTAGGTGCAACCTTTTAGAGGGCTATGGATGTATCCTTTTCATATTTTATTGACTTATTTTTGGAAATCTATCAAGATGATTTGACAACATACTCCAAGAAAGAAGAAGATCATTGTATGCACTTGGAGAAAATTTTCATCTGGGCCCTGGAATATGGAATCTCACTTAACCCAAAGAAGTGTGCCTTTGAAGTCACTGATGGAAAGTTGTTGGGATACATTGTGTCAAAGGAAGGAGTGAGAATTGACCCTAAAAGGGTAGCTTCCATTCACATAATTCCACAGCCAAAGAATGTGAAAGGCATTCAATCATTATTTGGGTAGATTATTTTTTTAGGAAGATTTGTTACAAACTTTGTAAAAATCACCTACCCTATATCAAAGATGTTGAAGAAGGGTGACAAGGTGGAGTGGACTGAAGAGCCAAGCAAAGTTTTTCAAGCAATTAAGCAAGCAATCAAGGAGGCCCCAGTCTTGAGGACCCCCTATTTTTCCAGGCCACTACAAATCTCCTCATTTGCATCATTCCACACTATTGATGCAGTTTTGTTACAAAAGAATCAAGAAGGCTTTGGACAACACATTGCATTTTTTAGTAAGTCTCTTCACGCTAAAAAATTTAAGTATGACTTGATTGAAAAATAATCTTATGCATTGGTTAAAGTTGTTAGAAATTTTAGAACCTATCTTGTGGGAGCTATAGTTGTTGCATATGTTCCTAGTGTTGTTGTTAAAGAAATCTTCACCCAGCAGGAAGTCACAATTAGAAGATGTTGATGGATAAATAGGATATAGGAATTCAACATTGACATCCAGATCACCAAGTTGGTAAGAGGTCAAGGATTAGCCAAGTTAATGGCTGAAACAAATTTGGATGCGAGTCAAATAAATCAAGAAGATTGTTTTGACATGCCACATGTTTGTGATATGCAAGAGTGTGATTGGTACAAGAATGTTGTCTACTACTTACAAAAGATGCAATACCCTGAAGGACTAACAAATAATGATAAAAGGACTCTCAAGATACATTCCATTAAGTATGTGATCATCAATGGTGAACTATGGTGGAGCAATCTGGATGGAGTCATGTTGAAATGTGTTGTCAATTCCAAAGCAAAGCTGCTAATTGAGATGCATAGTGGAGTATGTGGAGGACACTACATGGCTAAGACCACCGCTCACAAGGTCTTAAGAGCTAGGTTTTGGTGGGAAATAGTCTTCAAGGATTATCCTAAACTTGTGAGAACATGTGATGCATGTCATAGGTTCTCTGGGAAGCTCGAATTCTCAGGTAATTTACCACTTAGACCAGTTGCAGTCAGGCACCTTTCCAATAGTGGGGCATTGATTTTATGGGAGAAATATTAGACAAGTCTAGTGGAGGTCATTCTTGGATCCTTGTTTCCATGGAATACTTTATGAAATGGGTGGAAGAAATTCCAACAAAGAGAGAAACAAGTAAGGTGGTTATTGATTTCTTAATGGATAACATATTAACCAGGTTTGGATTGCCTAAGAAAAAAATTTAGATAATGCAATGTGCTTTAGGTCTAAAGAATTCATGAATTTCTATTCTAAGCATGGGATTCAAGTTTCCTATTCTTCACCATATCACCCATAGGATAATGGTCAGGTAGAATCAAGCAATAAAAGCTTGATGATGATCATTAATCATTGAAAAGAACAAGAGAGCTTGGGACTCCAAGTTGAAGTTAGCTTTGTGGACAGATAGGGTAGCAATCAAGAAAGCCACTGGATATGCTCCATTTGACTTGGTCTATGGTATTGTAGAAAGGTTACCTCAAAACAATCTTATGAAGATGTAAAAAAATTTCCAAGAATATGGTGAAGATGTGTGTGATGAGATGCAGCATAGAATTGATGCACTGATGGAGGTGGATGAGATGAGGAGAGATGCTCAAAAGAAAATTGATAAATTAAAATTGCAAGTCAAGAACTTGTATGACAAAAAAGCATCTCCAAGAAAGTTTGAAATGGGAGACATGGTACTAATGTGGAATGATAGGTCTGAAGATAAGGAAAAACATGGGAATTTTGATGCATTGTGGCTAGGTCCTTATCTGATCAACAATACCCATGGTGAGGACTCCTACTTTTTACAAGATTTGACTAGTGAACTTCTTGAACTACCAATACATGGATAGTTCTTGAACCCATATTTCTCTTGAAATATGTTCTTTCCATGTACATTGTAAATTTTGTATGTTTTGTATATAGGTTTGGTTTTCTTTGGTCGGGTTTGATCTGGTTTAACTACTATGTCCGAGTAGCTTCCTGCTTTTGGTTCTCTGTATTGGCCTACTCTTCTAGGAGATGTCTTAGATCTCACCATTCCTACTAAGAGGCATGCATCCCCAACTAGAGCCACTGATGGAACTGTCAGCCTCCTACGATGATTTAACAACTAGGTCATTACAGTTGTGATTCAGAGATTGGACATCTAACCTGAATAGCTATTTCAATCATCATGAAGGTGCATTTAACTTGTCAACCCAAAGATGTGAACTTGAAATGGGCTAGCACAAAATTTGCACTAGGAACCTGGAGTATCCATTTTCATTACATAGCTAAGAAAGAGACAATGTTGAAAGTCAATTGCTTGGAAAGGAATAAAATAAATGCTAATCATCAATCAACAACTACACCAAGCTTAAATGCATAACAAAGATGAAAATCTGGGCAAACAAATAGGACACTACTTTGTCTGCTTTGGCTGCAGGAATAGTCATAGAATGGAATTCTAGTGGCTATAGGAACAGTTGGGCCAAATTCTTAACTAATTACTAAACAGAAAGTAATACTAAACTAATAATAAGCTAAAGAATAGATTACTCACCAAGCAGGACCCATTGGATAAGTATCCTCTAAAACTAATGAGAACTCAGATGCTCAAACTTAGAACTTCATTTTATTCACTGAAATTTATGAGTACAAAAGAATAGCATAACTATATTACTGAAAATATTAGAGTGCAAGTACAATATAAGATCGTGCAACCTCTAGAGAAGGAGCATTTGATCCTTATTTATACTACCAACTAAACAAGGTGGTCAACTCCACGAATGGGGAGGATGCCATTTAGGGAAAATAGAGGAAGTGGGGCGGCGATTACGCATGCATGGAATCCATTCAGACATGCATGTCCAACCACAAATTTAGTAGTGTAGTAATGTGCACATTTGCTCAACATCAATAAAGACCACTACAAGGCAGTTACATTTGGTTTGCATAGGGAATCTCCTACCATCGACCTCCTTTGACCCTTGAATGATTCCCTTCCTGGACGTTATGGTGCATTCCCAGCTGGTGGTGTCTTCCTCAATTTAGCATCCTCAAATTATATCTACATGGCAATGTTAGTACGCACAATAATTGCATATCTGTAACCACCTTAAAGAGCATTCATTAACCACATGCAAGATTAATATAGATAGTCCATATAACATGTCATTATCATTAAAGGTTTGCAGAAGTAGGATTAAGCTCAATGTTTATAGTTTGAGGAAATAAAAGTATCACACTTAACATCAAAGTCCATGATAACTTTAGCAACTAAATCATAAATTCTACCCAAAATTAGACCATAAACTAGGCTCATCACTCTCCCAACCTAAGATCTTGCTGGTCCTCCAGTAGAGGAAGAATTGTTCTTCTGCTTGGTCAATGCTCTAAAATTTTCAACTAACAACTATCCCACATCAAAGTGTGTTGTGCGTGAATTAGAATCCCAATAGAATCCTCCCAACCTATCCAATCTACTCCATCTTTGTCTTTCTACAGCAATATCATATTGGTAGAACCTAAAGTTTGGTACATGCCACATTAGGATGGGTGGCTGAAAAGTCAAGGGAAGCCAAAATCACCCTTTTTTTCCTTCCAATGTGAATATATTTGTTAATTCTTTTAAGAGATGCAGCATAGTTCTAGATGGAATGAGGCTCAGTCTGCTTGAGATCATCAGTTAGGTTGTTCCATCTTTGTGAGGGGTATCTCTTCACAATTTCCTCTTTTTCTTTTTCCTTTTCTTCATATTCACTATAAACTGCTTCTATCCAAGGCATATTCATGTTACCATAGTTGGGTTTAAAAAGCATTTTGTGCCATTCCTTAAAAATATCCCATGGGTTCCTTGATTCAGCCCTAATGGACAAGGGGATGTTAAATTCCATTTGCTTATAAGCCCCATATTGTTGTCCCCAACTAATGTCATTTTGTACCCAAGACATAAATTCCTTTAGTTGGGCATCCCCAACATACAACAGTGGATTCCAATCATGGTTTTGAGTTACAGCATAATTATGCAAATAAAACTCACACAACAAATTCTTCATTTCAAGGGAAGCAATCTGATAAGCATTGAAAAATTCAACAGGAGTGTCAATAGAAGGCTTCAAACTTGAGACAATCCTTGCCAGCCTAAAAGAAAGATATTTTCCCTTAAAATGCAGAACATAGACCCTTAGAGGGGTCCTGCACTCTAAAATTTGTGGTGCCAAGGGTACTGTTGTGCAATTTTCGCACACACCCCACTGGAGGTGGGGACCCTCTTTTTTCTTTTGCATCTTTGCCTCGTGGCTTGGTTAAATTTTGGTTTTGCTCTTTTTGGGAGGTTATTTTGGGATTAAGTCTAGATTGGGTTTGATGGAGGCAATATTTTGAGGCTCTTGGGGAAATTCGTCTATCTTAGAATTTGAAAATGGGGATTTTGAAGTGAATTTTCAATGTTATATGTAAATCTCTTTTGCAGCCGTGGATAGAGGATGAAAAATTAGGCCAAGTTGCTTTTTGAACTTTTTGAAAATTCCTTCTAGAAAAAAAGTTATGGAGTTTAGGGGATTTTGACCCTATAGGGAATTGGGGGATTTCCGTCCCTAATGGAAATCCCCGAAATTTCCATTTTGGAAATTTCCAAGACCCCAAAACCTAAGACTTTCCAAAATGAAAATTTTCTTTTTTGCACCCATGGATAAAGGATGAAAAATTGATTTTTGAACTTTTTGAAAATTCCTTCTAGAAAAAAGTTATGAGGTTTAGGGGATTTTGACCTTGCAGGGAATTCATATTTCCGTCCCTAATGGAAAATCCTGAAATTTCCATTTTTGGAAAATTCCAAGACCCTCAAAACCTAAAAAATAGGAATTTTTGAATTATTTTTTCCAAAATGGAAAAAATTGAAAAATGATTTTTTTCCAAAATGGAAATTTTTCCCAAATGCAATTTTTCAAAAATGGAAATTTTTTCTTGAAATTTTAAAATTTTCCTGAAAATGAAATTCTTGAGATGGGGAAAAAAATTGAAAATAAAAAAATTCCCAAAATGGAAAAATTTATGGTTTCTTGTTCTCAATTCTCAATGTTAGATGTTAGATTTCAGCTCTTTTGCAATGATGGTAAAATGTTAATGATGTTGATCGATCTTCAATCCATACTTTTAGCAATTTGTCGATTGTAATTTGCTATGTAAAGTTAGTCTGGGCCTTATTTTGTGCTAAGTTCAACTGTGGACACTTGTTTACATTGCGCCAGTTATTGGGTATGTGGATGAATGTTCAAAGTCTAAAAATCTTCAGTTTCCTTAGAAGATTACACTATTTCTATGGAGTTGTAGGCTTGTCCTTGATCAAATAGAGATTGGTTTCATTGTGGATCTGTCCATCTGCAACATTCATCATTTTTGTGATTGATCTTAGGTTTTAGTCTTAGAAATCTCTCTGAAACCCTTATCTCTTTTGTTGTTTATTTTGAATCTAAGTTAGTTTTAGGATTGAAGGCATCACCACATAGTTACATCTAATGAAAGTACACTTCTAGCACTATTCATTTGTAAGGCCCCTTGTGATTACCAGCATTTTCACATTATCATTAGAGACCTTGGGGTTATCTCTTGAGGCTTGCTGATAGAGATTTTCCTTTCAAGAGAGATAGGATATTTGTATCTTTTTTGAGTTGTTGTGCATAAAACACCATCAACAGGTACCATATCATCCACCTTCTTCAAGGTGGCAATTTCTATAGAAGCATTGAAAGAATTCAGAAGGATGAGAGATGAAGCTAAAGCAGGAAAAGAGCTAGCAAGAACTGAATCTGCTAGTCCGGCAGCATCATCTACTTGTACTAGATCAACAAGAAGTTTTCCATCCCTATCTGCTCCTACAACCAAGCCAGTTCCCATGCAAACTCAAGACAAGGCTTCTAGTAAGAGGAAGAAGAACAAGAGCACAAGAACCTATGAAGTTGTCTCAGAAGATTAGGAGACTAAGACAGATGAAGGTGTGAAAGAAATAAAGGCTACCGACACTCAACGAAGAGCAAATATTTTGGTGAAGGAGAAAAGGAAAAGAAGAAGGAAAAAAATGACAAACCAGTTATGATAGTTGAAGAAGTTGAGAATGTTGTCAAGGATGGAAACCTCAAGCCCCTCTACAAATGGTATGAAACTTTTGATGAATCAGGACAAAGAATTCTTGAGGAGGCAACAATAAAACATCTAAATATTTTCAATAAAGTTCTTGTTGAAATTATGTCTGGTTTACCTAAGAGTCTATATGAGGTTTTGGAGAGGAGAAGAGTAAAAGCTAGGACAAAATAAGAACATATGAGAAGGAGAATTATTGTAGACTTATGTTGGGAAATTTCTATTGAGGAGATGAAGTCACTCTTGAACAAAGCCAAGAAGGAATTTAAAAGCAAAACAAGGGTGAACAAACTTATGATTGGTGAAACTAATGTTGTTGCTAATGAAACCAATAAAATATTGGAAGCATTTATGTCAAAGAACAAGATCAATGTTGAAGAAGTGAATGTTGAAGATGTTGTATCTAATCCCATAGATGAGGAGGTGAATGTAGATACTGAGGATATTCAGATTCCTCCTGATTGGGATAATATAGAAGTACCTATGGAGACTGAAGCTCCTAAGGTTGTATTAGCTAAAGGAAAGAAGATGCCAAATGAATAAGTTGAAGCTCCTAAAGGAAATCAAGAAACAGTTATTAAAGAACCAAAAGTTGAAGAAGAAAAGGTTCAAGTTAAAGAAATTATAGTGGAAGCAAGAGACACTCCTGAGGTAGTGAAGAAATTTCTGGTGGAACAACAAGAAGAATTTGATCCTAAATTGGTTGAAGGCCCGATCGATCTATCCACCTTGTCCCTAATTCAGATAATGAATTTTGCATCATTTGCACAAGCTAAGGCTAGTGAGGAGATTCTGAAGTCTCACATTGAGGATAGTGAATTATTAAATCTTGCATCTGGACTTCTAGAGAAGATTATGCCAACTCACGTTAAGGATTTGTCTGTTCCTCTTCTGGTGAACTGAAGAAGCTCATAAATTTTGTAAGTACTCATTTCGAGTCTCTTGAAAAATCAGCCATGGTTAAAGTGCAGAAGGAGTTTGATGGAAAAATATTTAGTAGGTTGAAAGAAATGATTGCAAATGATAAAACTTTGTTAGCCACCTGTATGAAGAATATTCAAGATTCTATATCTGAAGGTGGAAAGGCCTATAATTCATGTTTAGTTTTGTCCAAATTTACTAAAGACAATGAGAAGAAGGTGAAGGATCTTGAAAAACAATTGGCTACCATTTCTGATGTTTTTGATTCATTAGCTAGTGATGTTGGTAAGCAAGAAGGTCAAGTAATATCTCTACTTGAAAAAATAAGGAGCTTGAAGCATGAAAATTATAGGATTGTAGGAAGATCATGTGAGCTCAAAAACTAATTGGTCCAAAGATTGAAATAATTGTGAGTGCATTAAAGGAAGCCAAAGACACTATGGCAGTTACTGACCCAATGAATCTTGAGTCTACAAAAACACAATCTTATTTAGTTTGTGGTCATATAACAATTCTGGAGAGTCTCAAAAGGGTTTGGGACACAAATTTAAGCGTGTTAAAGAGAGATTTTGCATATGTTTTCAAATTTGTGTAAGTTACAAGATCATGCTTGTACAATTTAAAATTTTGATCTTTTTTTTTATTTCCCTAGTTTTTCCATTGATGTCAAAGGGGGAGACTTGTATAGTGAAAAATGTATATTCATCTTCGGGGAGTTGCATTTTTGAGTTGAGATTGAAGATCCTTTTTGAATTTTTGAAGTGGCAATGTAATTCATGTTGGTATTGATCTGACACTTAGTCATTTTTCACTAAGTGTTACCATCAATGCCAAAGGGGGAGATTGTTGGAAAGAGACACTGCAAATGTTTTTTGGTGTTGTCATTGATGGCAACCCTACTCGGTGATTGTATCCACACGTCATCATTTGCTCATACTGGCAGACAGATTGAAGACAGTCAAGGAAGAACAGAGCATCTGATAGTTTTGTGTTCATCGATTCACATGCAAATTTTCTATTATTATTTTGAGTTGTGGATCTCATGGGAGGTTGATCAATGTATGTCTTGTGTTATCCAAAAATCTCAGTGCCTCGTATCAAGTTGTGTGCAAGTCTGGAGATCTAGTTGGATATCTTTATATCCATCAATGTTTGGTGGCCGACCCAGTTGATTTAACGTGTCACAGATATTCAAGGAATGTTTACACAATTGTTTTTTGTGTTTGAGCATCTTGATTTGGGTCCAAGATAAGTTGTGTCCAACCATTATGGATGCACATTGAATATTATTCATGATGTGAGCCGTCAGTTGTAAATATTTTTAAGTTTTATTGAAGCCAACTTGTTGTGATTAAATTCTTAGTCACGGATATATATAAATGATAAATTATATTATTTTGGTGTGTGAATAAGGTGTGTCAATGTGTGTTGCGAATATCAAAAGGGTGATTGAGTGATTATGCACAATTTCACTTTTGCATTAAAGATTTTGTGATGCGAGTTAGAGCAGAGCGGAGCAGAAGTGCAGAATTAGTCAGAAGGACAAAAGATCGACTACTAAGCCTAACCAGAACTATAATCAAGCATTTGTAGATGTTACTCTCTCAGTTCATTCTTTTGGATCCAAGCCAAATCTTTGTAAGGCATTGTTCCTTTCTATTTTGAGCAGTGAGCTCTAGGCAGTGCACTTGAATGCAAGTGCATTCCCACATTGTAATCTTTCTTTTGAGTATACTCAAATCATATTGTGGATTGGCCATCCACCGTGGTTTTTCCCCTAATAGGGTTTCCATGTAAAAATCATGGTGTTATGGTGTTATGGTGTTATGGTGTTGTGGTTGTTTTCTTTCTGTTCATGCATATTTCTTTTGGTTGAATGTTTTAAGTGGGTTAAAGATCATAATAACAAATTTAATTTTTGCATAACACTGATTCACCCCCACTCTCAGTGTTGCTTGTTTCCAACAAGCTACCATCTTGCATCTGCATTCCTTCTTCATTTGTTTGCAATGGGGGCAATACTCTTCCAACATTGCCTCTGCCTCCTCTTGCTTCTTCTTGGCCTAAAATGTATCCAACTGAGTAGCTAGATTGTTTATGATGTCTTGCTTGAAATCTTCCAGCAAGTGTGTGATCTCCATGCTTAAGACTCCACTGGTAGATGACTTACCCATAAATGATTGGTAAGCTCTCCCTTTCTTTGAACCTTCCCTAGAGTAGTTCTGGCATATCTTTTTGATGTCTTCCCAAGGAACTTGGGAGATATCTCCTCCTCCCATCAGGTCCAAGGAATCAGTGCAGTTGTCATTGATTCCTCTTAGGAAAAGGAACTTTTGTGAGTCTTCATTGAGTGCATGGTGTGGGGATTTTTGTAGGAAAAACAAAAACCTTGCAATATAATCCTCCAGGATCTCATGTTCCTTTTGTTGAATCCTAAAAATATCACCTTCTCTCATGTCACTGCCCCTATAATACTCCTTGTATTTCTCAAGGAATTTTGTCTTGATGTCTTCTCAAGTTTCCACAATATCTCATCCTACGCTCATGAACCATCTTAATGCAGCTTCTTTCAGAGTGGTAGGAAATATCTTAAGCCTATTAGCATCAGTGGTATAGTCATAACTCCTGTAGAGTATGTCAAACTCAAACAAGAAGGTATCGGGATCTTCTATGACAAGTCCATAAAACTTGGGGAGTGTTGAAGCAAGGATATTTTTTATGTTGTCAACTTCATTCTAATGGGAAATGGAGAAAGGAAAAGTTGGTCAGTTAGGTCTATTTCTATTTGCATCACCCATGCTTGCTTGATGTAGTTCCAAAGCAAAGCAGTTCTCAAGTTGATTTTGGTCCTCAGAGGAAACTTCAGAGCTAGTCAAATCAAGAAATGCATCAGCAAAGGGGTGTGGATCTTCTTCTTCTTCTCTTGGCAAGTTCTAATATTCAACTAACTAGAATGGATTAGGATTGTTAGAAAGAAATCTCCCATAAGCATCCCTTCTCCTTCCTCTATGCATGCGGTATCAACTCCCTATCAGCCAGCTCACACAAAGAATTGGTAAAGAATAAGGTGGGTCATTACTTCCTAAATGAGGGGTACACTAAAAGAAACTTCAAAGATACTATAGCAAGAAAAATATCAATGACTCCAAAGAACTTCCTAGTTTGACACCATCCTAGGAAATGGCACCAAAAATGTCAACCTCCTACGATGATTTAACAACTAGCCCATTATAACCTAACTAGCTATTTCAATCATTATGAAGGTGCATTTAACTTGTCAACCTAGGGACATGAACTTGAAATGGGCCAGCACAGTATGAGTACTAGGAACCTAGAGTAGCCATTTTCATTCCACAACTAAGAAAGACACAATGCTGAAATTAAATTGCTTGGAAAGGAATAACATAGATGCTAATCATCAGTCAACAACTACACCAAGCTAAAATGCATAACATAGATGAAAATTTTGGCAAACAAATAGGACACTACTCTGTCTACTTTAGTTGCAGGAACAGTCACATAATGGAATTCTAGTGGCTACAGGAACAGTCAGTGCCAAATTCTTAACTAATTACTGAACAGAAAGTAATACTAAACTAATACTAAGCTAAAGAATGAATTACTCACCAAGTGGTCCCCCTTGGATAAGTATCATCTAAAACTAATGAGAACTCAGATGCTCAAACTTAGAACTTCATTTTATCACTGAAATTCATGAGTACAAAAGAATAGCATAATTGTATTGCTGAAAATCTTAAGAGTACAAGTACAATATTATATCACACAACCTCCAAAGAAGAAGCATCTAATCCTTATTTATACTACCAACTAAACAAGGTGGTCAACTCCACGAACTAGGAGGATGCCATTTAGGGAAAACAGAGGAAGTGGGGCGACGATTACGCATGCATGGAATCCATTCAGACATGCATGTCCAACTGTAGATTTAGCAGTGTAGTAATGCACACGTTTTCTCAACGTCAATAAAGACCACTACAAGGTGGTTGCATTTAGTTTGCATGGGGAATCTCTTGCTGTCAACCTCCTTTGACCTTTGAACGATTCCCTTGCTGGACATTATGGTGCATGCCCAACTGGCGATGTCTTCCTCAATTTAGCATCCTCAAATTATATCTGCAAGACAATGTTAGTACACACAATAATTGCATATATGTAACCATCTTAAAGAACATTCATTAACCACATGCAATATTAATATAGATAGTCCATATAACATGCCATTATCATTAAAGGTTTGCAGAAGTAGGATTAATCCCAATGTCTGTAGTTTGAGGAAATAAAAGTATCACACTTAACATCAAATTCCATGATAACTTCAGCAACTAAATCATAAATTCTATCCAAAATTAGACCATAAACTAGACCCATCAAGAACCCTCAAAATTTTTATGTTTCATTCCCTTAAAACTGTGTTTGGATGCTTCATTGCTCTTGTTTTGGTTCATTGGTTAGGGTTTAGGATCAAAGGTTTATGGTTTATAGTTTATATTTCATTCATTCAATGAATCCATGCCTTTACCTTTATTCCTTATATTTTCAAGTTGACTTGTTACCACCAGTTCCTAGTCACATTAGTTTGAACTTGTGTCATTAAGCTCATCCAGTTTACCGGCCCCTTTGCCTAGTCTTATCAAACATTTTTTCATTGGGAAATATACTGTGTTAAAGTTTTAAATGGGTTTAATATTTTTCAATTGTCAATATTCTTAACCTTAAATTTATGTCCCTTACCTCTCGTTGACCTAGCTGAGTCCCCTTTTTAAGTTACTGGCATTTTGCACGTGCAGATTTGAGCTTTTAATGGAGATGGTTGGATTGTTTGATTACATCCTGACCATTCCCCACTCCCCTATTGTATTTTAATATTCATTAAAAGATACTAGTGGGTTGGCGATTGGGACATGTGTCCTTTGCCAAGGTGAGGCCCATCATCCTTCAAAGGCATTGAGCGCTAGGTTTTGACAAATCAACGGTTGTGATGAGATGTTTTAGGTTAATCCTTACCATTCCCCTCTAGCCCATGGGGAACCCACCAACATATCTCATCTCTCAGAGGGGAAGCAGGGAGGCACTATGTGGTGCAATCTAAACTGTCAAAGGGAACTATAATAAAACATGAAATATTTCTATAAATATTTTGACATAATATTAACGGGTGTTAATAGTCAAGCTACTAAAGGGTTTTATTTCAGCACATGGTTAAATGAGGAATGAGATGTTATAATCATATTCATTCATCAAATCTGAATGATATTCATGTAGATAGATGGCTTGAAGGGTAAAGAGCATGCAAGTTGGAGGCACCAGATTTGATTTGGGCCACTCCCCACTATATGGCTTGAAGGGTAAAGAGCATACAAGTTGGAGGCACCAGATTTGATTTGGGCCACTCCCCACCACCCTACTGCCATAAGATGTGCATAGGTTAAACCCAACAGGCAAGTGAGGGAATGACATGTAGCTATTTTCAAGGCTCATGGAGATGGTGGAGCATGTGGGATGACATGGAGCAAATCCACATAGCATATTTTGATTGGACAGTGGTGATAGTCATCTATGGTCAAATTTTTAAACTGGTTTGACTTAATCTAAGCTATTTTTTAGGCCATCTCACTATAGGATCAATAACTGGAATTTGAAGTTCAATTTTGAGGCTAAGTGAGTCGTTCTAGTTCATGTGAATGAATAGTAATGTTGGATATGACATTGAACTACCAAATTGGTATGCTTTAACACCACAAAAAACTTGTTTTAAGCATAATTGCAATTCATTAAAGTATTCTCTGTGACTAAGGATTTATTGTTGCTCATTCAAGCTCATTCAACATCCATAAATTAGGTTTTTCAAAGCATCTACAAAACAATAAGTAAAATCAACATCTTGTACTTCAATTGCTTGCAAATTTTCTGATAATGCTTGCTATGTCATTTTGTCACTAGAAGTTCTAGTTTCTTGGATTTCTTTTAAGGTTTGACATTCAAATTGAATGATAAATTTGTCAAGTCTTGTTGTTTCTTTGTGTCAAACCCGTACCCTATTCATAAGCTTCTAGTTTTTTGTGAAGTAAAACCCTAGAAACCATGGCGCCTCCACGAGCCAAAACTCCAAAATTAGAAGAGAATAAAAGGCCCATTTCCTATGACCTCATTGACCAATTGAAACCATCCACATTTGATAAACGCAATGGTTAGTTGTTGTTTCAAGGAACTCAAATTGTAGATAGTCTCATTGACAAACAATTTAATATCAATGATGCTACATTACCCTATACTAGATGGGAACAATTCAACCATTGGTTTGGCAATAGGAATTGTGGTATACCCATTAGTAACCCTTGGAGATTATACATGGGAAAATTGGTAGTGCCTAATTTCTACGTGGATGTTGACCTTCTAAGGGTAGTAGCAAGTAATAATTACCCAATCTCTAGGGTTCTAAGGAACTATGATGGAGTTACATGGTAAAGGACACCAGGAATGAAATAGCTGAGGTTTTCAATCTAAATGAGTGGATTGAAGACATGGTTAATATTGATGAGAAGGAATTGAGAGTTGAATATGATAAAATGAGGCATACCTTCAAGATCTCAGTATTGCAACACTTTTTAGCATCTATTAAGGGACAAGGGAAAGTCATTTTAGGCCCTTCTGATAAGGATCCTTTCCCTATAAATTACTTTGTGACATATTCCCAAAGGATAGTCTATTCTTTATGTCATATCTTAGGGTTTTATCTGACAACAAGCATGCCCATGGTTAAGATGTATATGGTTTCCCATATTCAGCACCCTACTTTTAATACACTTTATGAATTTGGATCATACTTGAATTTGGATCATACTTTTCTAATAGGATACATGAGGGTTTGATTGCATTAAAGAATGGAAAGGATGGGGTAAGATTCAGGCAGTATTCATTATTCATTCATACATTTCTATACAATGGATCTACTTTCTTTGGTAAGGATATGACATCGGTCAGAAAGGAGGGTGATATGGATTTACCTATCCCATGTTGGACTAGACTCCTTGATATAAATTATTACAAATCTAGTTTCGTGGTGTTTGAGAATATTTTTGCTTCTAAATTGATGAGGGCCTTGATTATGAATATGTGAAGGATACCTGTAGCATTGCATGATTTCTTAAGGCCTAAAGAAAAGAGGCCTGATTTGAAAATTGAGCACAATTGGGGAGATATGATTCCCTACCCAATTTATGCAATCCTTAGATTTTATGGAACAAGTGTGGCACCACATATATTGTCAAGAGATGTGCCATGAAGAGTTGGTTTTCTTGAGGTCATGTGGCAATTGGGAGATGTAGAGGACAATCACTTGTAAAATTAGAGGAAGGGAACTATTTTCCCTCCATACACCGTCTTTTATGACTTTGTTATTATGGAGGGAGGATGGAGAATTTTTTTTGATGTGCTCATGACATTTGGGATGAAGAGGGTTGGAGCAAGGAATCGTGATCTGGAAGGTTTCATGGTAGGGTTAAAGGCCACAATCTGAAGCTCTAGGTTCATCCATAGCTTTTATTTCCCCAAGGATGTAATCAGGGATATTTTATTTTCAAAAATAAGATGATAGAAAAATGAAGTGGATTGCATTCAATAAGTTGGAGAAGGAAATGTAGGAAAATGATCCATAGTTTTTATCTCTCAGGGATATCAATGATGAAATTCAAAGAGTTGAGTATGTGTTTCAAAATTTTGAGCAGGTAGTTGGGAGCTTGAAGGAGGAAAGGTTGGTCCAAGATAAGGGGAGATCTATGTCAGTGGAGGAAAAGGACAAGGGAAAGGCCCCTATGATGGAAGAAAGGCCTACCTACCAACCCCCTAAAATAATACCAGTATTTAAAAGGAAGAAGGATAAGGAAAAGGAAAAGGAAAAGAAAATAGTAACCACCTCTTCTCAACAAGAGGGGTCAAGAATGCCTTCTCCTATAGATGAAATTCTACCTCTGTCTCCCCCAAAGTCTACTGCTCCTAAAATCATTAAATTAGATTCACCATCATCGGAATCATCACCACCAAGGTAGCCACCTCTGAAGAAACAAAAGGTAGAATCAACCAATTTGGTGGATCATCCAAAATACTTTTAGGATGAGATACTTGTTACTAAGGAAGAAATACATCAAGGTATGCATTCTCCCCTAGGGAGATAGTGCCACAAGAAATGGGCCTTAGACTAAGCAAGGTGGACCTCACTGGTATGAATACTACTGATGATGTGAGGGGGGAGGCATGAAAAATATTTATGGATGATGATTCATTTGTCCAGACATCTTCTTTCAAGGAATTTGCATGGAGAGAAAAAAGGGATAAATATGTTAATAATGCTGCTAATTAAGAAGAGAATCCTAAACCATCAATTTCTTGGCAAAGTTATTGAAGCCCAGGTTAGGCAAGAGACGCAGGAAATTTTTCAAGGCATCACAACACAAGAGGGTAGAGAATTTGTGAGAAAGAGTGGTCTTATTTTTCTTCTAGAATGGTATCTCACCTCTACCATTGCTTTTGATATAATGAGGAGATGTGACAAGCCACTCTACACCACAAAAGAGGAAGCAACAATTGCTTTGAAGGGGTTTGCTTTCAACGAGCAATCGGATACACTCACAAATTGGTTGTTAGCCCCAAGTACCAAGAAGCCTCTAGTTGCAAAGCCATCTATGGATTACAGGGAGGGCTAATCATTAAGATAGTGTTAGATACCTTCGTAATTAAAGCAGCCACTATGTTTGTGAATGTTGCCTAGTTTACAAAGGCAACAGTGGAATCTATAACTATGAAAAAATAAAATTTTAGGAAAATGTATAATGACTTGTTGGTTGAATACAACAACGGTCAACAAAAGATTCTAGAGCTGTTGTAATGTTGCAAAATTGCACCTAGGGGAAATTCCACATTTTTGCACTTTTCCCTAGCATTTATGACACCTTAGAGCATTAATGACAAAAATCCTATGAGTTAGAATTTTGTCATTTTGACTCCATGTGGACTTGTGGTAGAGAAAAAGAAGCTTGATGACATGTTTCTCAAAAATCTAGGCTTTGGACGCCTGCGTGATGCGCGGGCGTCTACATGGTCTAGTGTCCTAGCAATTTTCCAAGTTTGATACAGGGAATTTGGAATCTTGACTCTCTCAACATGTGTCCTAGCAGTTATATTTTGGATGTAATGGCTCTTTTCTACCCTTGAATGCATCAAAAAACCCTTCCTTTCTCTCACTTGGGGTTGGAAGTCATTCATTCAATCTCTCTTTACATTTTGCTCCATCTTTGAGTTCTCTTCATCCTTAATAGCAGCACTCTCACAAGTGAAGCCATGTCGAACTGAGGTCCTTCCAATAGTAATAGCTCTTAAGCAAGCACTCAATGGTGCATCTGTGTGCTC